>MQRK01221514.1:10972-26206 GCA_001938485.1 Girardia tigrina
CAAATCATGTGGAACCCATTTATCAAGTTTCTTGATTTTTCCAAGTTGTTTTAAATGATCCAGGACTGTTGAATGGCTAATGCCCAACCCATCTGCAAGTTCTCTGATTGTTGTACGGGAATCTGTTTCCACCATTGTCCTCAAATTGTCGTTGTTCACAGCAACTGGACGACCACGATATTCTTCATCTTCAAGGTTTTCATCTCCATCAGAAAATTTTCGGAACCATCATTGCAGTGTGCGCTCAGAAGCTGTTCCCTTGCCAAACGCTTTATTGATATTGCGAGCCGTTTCTGCTGCTTTACGACCCAGTTTAAATTCGTACAAGAAAATTGCTCGAATTTTAATTTTTTCCATTATTAATTTAGCACCGTAAATATTCTAAAAATAACAGCAATATGTTAATAATGGCTATAGGAATATACAGCTAGGCATAAGATTTCAAATAATATCTAACACTAATGCATTTCAACTTATATAGATATCAAAGTAGATAAACAAGGTATAAAGCTCAAAAACCGCCCTTATTTTTCGACCAACCTAATATATAAATACTTAACTATATAATAAAATTGTAGTTACCTCACAACGATGACTCACGAATATTATGAATTTATATTTAAATAACATTTCTTTATTTATATTTTTGTGTGTCAATCTTGTGTCTGACTCATTCTGTATTTTTTTATTCTTACGAAAGACTTGAAAATTATTAACTTACCACTTTCCCTGTCCCAAACAAAAAAACTAAATTTTGTCGCAAGTGTAATAACTTTTTTTACAAAATACTGTTTTTATGTTGTCGGAAAAAAACTCAAATAAATAAACCAGAAATAGACAAAAAAGAAAATAAATGGTATGTGTTCCCTAACACACATATGGCTAAGGAGTTTATTAATGCTCTATAAACGCAACTTTTCTAAGCCGTAAGCGGTAAACCGGACAAGAAACGTGTTAAGCAGGTTAAAATAAATGATGTTTGATATGTTAAAATTATGATTCAAAACATCAAAAATAATATTGACGTTGATCTGGATATCAACAAATCATTATTATTAATTATATACATTAAAATGAAGGCGATGAATTTGTTTTAAATGAAAGCAGAAAAAAACAAAGCAAAAACTAAGAAAAAGGAAAATCGCAAAATTTGAAATTTTGAACTTTTGGTGATTGAAATCGAATGTACAATTCTCATGTTAATGTTCGTCTATTAATCCACCTAAAACTAATCATTGTTCCAGTTCCTACTTTTGTTGAAATTATCTCAAATTCCTCAATATAAATCCAAAGACCGATTAAAATTATTTTAAGATTTATATTTTGACGGATTCAAAGAGTGTTTTTATCGACCCAATATTGACAAAGAATAGATCATATTGATGTTTCCTTTATACTAAATCTACTGGATTGTGATGGTGTAAGTTAATTTTATTAAACTCAATTCTCTCAACTAAAGCTTTGTTCCATAATTTTGTATCGTGTACTGTTACTTCATTATCTATTATAAATAAAAGATTAAATGAAATACACGGAGTTTTATTCATGAATATACAACATATTAAAAATTACGTTAATTGAAACCACACATCGACAACCTAAATCCGATTACGACTTAAAAATAAAAATAAAAAAATTAATTAAATGGGCAAAAATTATACATCAAAAATATGTTTCTGAAAACTTTCTTCAATTATTGATGACGATCTGTTAAAAGAATATTAAAATTTCTCTTATTAATCATAATTTTTATTTATAAAGTATACTTAACCATCTCAGAAAGTGGAATATTAAGTTATTGAATGGAGGAGCCATCTGTTGATAAAATATGCGACTTGAGGTATGTAGTGTGACGACAGTATGATTATAGATAGATCTAAATGGTGAAATACTAAATGGACTGAATAAGTCCCTTGGTAAACGCATTTGAAAAGTTCAATCTTGTATTGAAATCTCTTGGGACTAAAAAGTCCAAGTAGGCCTGAATCGGTTAAATAGCTTTAAAAAGAAATTTTTATATTCCAGAGATGAACATAAAATATCTCGATTTCAGATTTTTTACCTCATCCATTTTAGATTTTTAAACTTTAGCTTCAGAAAAAACAATTCATAAATAACAATTATTAATTTTTTTTAATTTATGTCAAAGTTTTTATTTAACAGTCACAATGTTTACCTTGGTATTTTTTATAGCTGAAATTTATTTTTGTACTACGTAACTGAACCTTCTCAACAGAGTTTATTTCATCACATTGTCGTTTTTTTAATATTATTGTCCAAAGATCAACCCAAAACGTTTAAATTAAGGTAGAGATATTGTTTTTTCTTACAACCATGTTTTATGCATAAATCTAAAAGACCGAGCTTAATTACATCAAATTAAATAAATTTCACTAAAAGAAAGAAAATGTATCAAAAAACTCTTTGATTTCATTAAAAATTAGTTATAGATTTTAACCTTTTACTATGCGATACTGTATGAAATTTTGTGTCCACGAAGTTGATATATTGCGGGTTTATTCGTGTTGAGCAACTTGAGAATGTTATACGAGTATGCAGCGAGGATTTTGTTCATAAGGAAAATAAACTCTTGTAGAGCAGGAAACTAATTTAACACGTGACGCATAAAACATGTTCCTAGAATTCGATGTACTCATTTGTTGAGCAGTGGACGGACATATTACGACCCAGTTTTAGTCGATCAATGTTTGGACATAACCAAAATAAAGTACAATTTAAATAAATACATTTTATGATAACCACTAAAATGAAGTTCAGATCATCGATATTAAAATAAGGGTTGTTTGACTAAACATTTATTTAAATTAATGGATTTTATTCAAATTGTCAGACATATTTATTTAGTTTTATTAATAATGGATTTTTAATTTATAATAGAATGTATCGTTATTAAAATTCAGAATTATTTAATCAATTTAAAATCGTCACATCGAAACTCATAAAAATAACATTAAACGATAAATGTGTTTTAGTATTATTTTATATTTATCAAAAAACAGATTCAAATTAACAAATTTTTGGTTAAAATAATAAAATAGTGAAAAAAGATGTTTTGGGTTTTTCGATAAACTAGAAATTTCTAAACATAATTATAAAGGAAGCACGTTTTAGAAACCTTTATGTTCCAATAAATAAACTTAGTAAATCTCCCAGCCATCTCTTACTTTTGAATGCTTCTCGAGGCCCTCCCTATAGACTCCAGCACTTCTAATGTCAGATATTCTAAACCCAATTGTACATAAAACGCCATCTCGGAGGAAAATCGTTTTTGGGTCACTTTTGTGGAAAACTAAAACAAAAATTCTTGTAACACTTATTTTCCATTTTTCTATTTTGAAATTGATCTTTTAACAGATAAAAAATTTCTGAACATTGTAATTTCTATTTTCCTGCAGCTATTCAGTAAAAATGTATGAAATCCGCTATAAGTAAAACTAACAGATATACGAGAATACCGGGCGACGTCAATAAGTCAGTAGATAATCACATTAAAAGAGGTTTTATTCCTTAAAAAAACGCAAAAATATTTGTAGAAATTTCTTTAAAAGAATCCTAACAAGTTTTTGAGGGCGATGAAAAGAGTGGTTTAGATTCATAAGATTTTGGAATCATTATTTATTGAAAAAGAGGGAAAGTATAAAATGTATGATAGACAATTTTAAAACCTGTTTGCAAAGCTTCAACGTTAGACTGAAATCGGCTAAATAATGTTGGACAATATTGATAGTAAAATATGTCCTATTTCTCCTTGTACATTCTTGAGGATTGAAAGTCATCCAAAGAATGAACCCTCCCTGAGAGTTGTGTTCGAAGAAACTGAAGAATTATTATTCGTGACAATGTTTAGGAATCATGTGGTTTTATTCCTATTGCTTTTACTAACAAAAATGAGAACCTGTACGAAAAGAACGACGCTGATGTTATTCAAGCTGTAAGGCATAAAAGATCAAAGCTTCATAGACAAACATTATTTATTTCTGTTTTATTGGATACGATTTTTGTGTATGGCTAATGAAATGAAGCTAAACAAATTTGCTAAAAAATTAACTTTGATAATAAATGTCGTTTCCTTTTAAAAATACTCCAAAACACGTTACTCCTTTTACCCAATATCTCTAGTTATATTCAATATCCATTTTTACTACCCATTTAATGTACATCATATTCTATATAACTATGGAATCTATTTAATCAATTCATCATTTATACAATCGACTCCGTGAGAATTACTTCCATGAAAGGAAATTATAATTTATGAATAAAATTGTTCCATGATGATGAATTTTCCGTTTAATATCACGATAATTTTATTTTATATTTTTAACTGAATATTTTGTTATTTATTTATTTCAAAATAATCGATTTCTTTTGGTAATCTAATTTGCTTTAGAAGTATTAAATAATTTTATGAAATTTTTAAAAAAAAATAAATGGAATAATAAATAAATATTTTCAAATAATATTATTCTTTTTTTAAATAATAGTAAGCAATTCCTCAAGATTATGTGCTTTCGGACTTCCGGTATTATTGACGTTAACTGATCATATTTAGCTATTTTTCAGACACCGATTGTCTTTCGGAGGAACCTAGGTGAATTTGGTTTAGGTCAATGGGCCTAAAGCCATCTTTCGAGAATTATAATTATTAATGGTGACAATCTTCAGTAAGCTTTTGGGTCATTTCATCACATGTTTTAATGCTTACGTGTTCTAGATCATGGTAATGATAGACTCATCATACCAGGGGGATTCTCAGCTGTAGTCAAATACAAGCGATAGTTTTTTAAGCAAATTGAACTTTAAAACTAGTAAATCAAAAAATTATTTTTATACCCATTCTTTATGCAGACAAAACTCTACTTTGCCAACAAAGTTTTAAAAATTTAAAAATTTAATATTTAAAAAATTTTAAATTCAAAAAACATTAAAAATTAATATAAACTACTTATAATTTATAAATAGATAACTTGCAATTAATATTGTTCTGGAACTCCGAATTTTCCGTTTTTTTCCCATTTTTGGATCTTAAAAAGTTTTTTTCAAATTTTTATCAAATTTTTTCATAATCATTTATTGTCATCAAAAATGAGTAAGTGTGCAAAGTTTGAAGAAAATCGATTGAGTAGAAGGTTTTCAAAAATAAGTTTCTAAATTCTATGAATATGTATATATATACCTATATAGAAAGTAAGTTAATAAAAAGAATGAAAAAAGTCTATTCTTTAAGTTATTTATCATTCATTTTAATAGTATCAATCTGGTTTGGGTTATTTGTTAGTTACCATACGAGACATACGATATTTAATCAGGTGTCCTTACTTTTGTAATCTGAAGCAAATCATAATATGATTCTAACAAATTTTTAAACGTCTTCAATTTCTGATTTAGTTACCGGAAATTAAATTTATCTCTGTCGATTTGTTCTCCGAAAAACAAAGGAACTTTTAAATAGTTAAATACGTGTAAATAAACGATGTGTTCCAGTTTAAGTACCGACCTTCTGATTATGCTGCTTTAAATGCTTTTAATGAATTTGTTGGTTTCGGAACTTTATGAAGGCATAGATGAGCTAATAGACTAATTTGAGGACACATAAAATTCGTGGTTGACGACTTTATGGTCGTGACGATGATTATAGACCTGTTGTTTTCATTATAAAATATTAGAACAAACGGAATTGAGGAATGGAAGAAATAGCACGTGCTACCAACACATGTGAAGGATGGCCCAGAGGTCTCCAGTTTCATTTACAATGTAACCACTCATTAACGTGGATATGTTTTGATAGACTCAAAAAAGATATTGCAAAACAAACATAAGACTTTTAAAAACATTAGTTTTTAAATCAAAGTTTTGGTTCGATTGAAGTAATCAAGGTATGTAGCTGTCGGGGAAATTGGAAATTAGTTGTATATAATATGTCCGAAACAAAAGTTAAGCATCAGAATGAATTGTGAATAATACTAAGAAATAATAATTTAAAAGAATTAAGAACGTTTTACTGTTTTATGTGAATTCTTAGTTTGAGAATAGATATAAATTGTGCTTTTCATAAATTTGTTTGATAAGACTTACTTCATTGTATTTAAACAATCTTTCGAAAATAATCCTTTGCTTTTTCGTTAAATCCCTTATTTCAATCTGCAACTTACCATCTGGCTAAAAACTCGTTGTATTTTTTGGTGAAGACTTTCTTGTCTTACAATATGTGATTGCGTTCGATGAGAAGTTTTGTTAATAGGGTTCTTTAAATGAAAGAATTGAAAGGAAAACTTCCTTATACCCTTTCCACGACAAAAAGTGTGTTTTCTGTTAGATGTTCTAGGAAAATCATCAAAAATGTTATTACGAAATAATTTTGACATTCAAATTTTATTATAGCACAAAGTTTTTTTAAAAACAAATGATTCTTACTAATATTAAAGCAAACTTTTTTGAGAAATAATTTGTTTTGTAAATCTTAGACTGGTATAAATAAAAATATTTATAATATTAATATTTGATTTTATTTTAATTTAATAAATTTTGCATTTAAAAAAATAATCAATTTTAAATTGCGTTAACATTACCGATTATTTAATCGTTTCGTGAATTTTTATTAAATAAAAAATCTATATTATCATTCTCTAATCATTACTTTTAATCAAATTTTATATTTTTAAATTACCCGAACATTAATTATTATTTAATAATTTCATTAAATTTAATTAATTTTAAAATTTCTTTAATAATTACAAATTTTAAAAATTACTATATTTTAATTGTTAATTTTACATTATAAAAAATATTAATATTTCTTAATTACTAACGTTCAAACATTAATAAATATACATTAACAGAAAATAATATTAAATTAATATAAATTTATTTATATATTTTTTTAAAAAATGATTTGCAAAACATTTGTTTTAATTAACGAGAAGACAATTTCAAAACAAACAACATAAATTAGAAGCTTTATTATTTGCTTTGAAAAAGAGAGCCTTAATTCTATATTTTAAAAGATTATTGGCTTAGACCCAATTTTATTCTCAAATAACCAATGTTCATTTAAAATAGAACAAAATAATCTTTTTTGATTATAATTTCAAAAATAGACTGTCAAAAAATATCAACTTTATCAATTTTTGGCAAATATTTTCTAAGACCGGTCCTTTGAGAATTTATGATGAAAAAATTAATTAATTAATACTTTAAAAAATTATAATTCTAATAGAATTATCACTTTTTTTAAATTCAAAAATAAAATTCAAGAAAAAAAATTAAAAAGTTATTTTGAAAAAAATATAAAAATCTAGTATTAAGTTTTGACAAAAATATTGAGAATTTTTATTTTTTTCGAAAGGAAGTAATTATTTTTTTAATAAAATGAAATGAAAACCATAAGGCCTTTTTGAGTTGTTTGTTTCTCTTCAGAATCATAAATAGTAAATTTTTCTGGTAATTATTTTTTAGAAGAGACTTAGGTAATATTAACATTAAAGGCCCCATAAGTCATTATGGCTTTCAAGGCTGCTAATAGTTTTGTAAAGCCTTTTTGTCAATCACGTATTTTTGTCCTTGTCTATGTATAATATATTTGTCTAAAAAGTTTGTCTGTTTGTTTATTTGTTTATCAGTCAAGCTTGATAATCTACTTAAAATTGTAAGAAGATAATTAAATACAAAATTATATAATAATATCTACAAATATATATTAAAAAATATATTAATGATTATAATAATTCAACTTCTTACTATGGGAAATAGATAATAATAATATAATTGTGAGATATAATTAATAACTTAATAATAATTTGTAAATAAACTAAATTAAATTAAAAATAATAATGGTTCAAAATACTTTTAATAAAACTCTCTATTTAGAATTTAGATAAATTAAAATGTCATTAAATATGACAAATTTTAATGTTGTTTGAATAATCAAAAATAGGCGAGAATTTAATTTTGGATTATAAATAAATTTTAGAAGAGTATTTTTGTTATTCCTAACATGGCGACCACACCAGCAACGTACGCAAATTTCATGTATCATATGATGAAAGATATTTGGAATTAGATTGACATGGGAGCTGCTGTAGATACCCTACAAAAATACATTTACAATGTAAATATGGGTGGATTGGGCTCCGCTGCCTCCACACTCAGAATAGATATGGAGGGGTGACACCGTGACTTTACCGCCCTGGATGAGGGGTAATTAATTAATTACAAACAACTACTACTCTTGTACAGTTCATGCAATGTATATCGATCAGTAACCTACACATCGCTATATAAAGTGCTTGTCCTATTCAACAAGTATATGCTAGATTGTGAAAAGAAATTTTCTTATATATAGGTTGTTTTTAATGTAATTATTATATTTTTAGTTTTAGTGCTTCCAAGTCGTTAGACTACCTTTATTCATCATCCTTACTGAAATGTTTTACCATAAAAAAATTAATATGATAAACTATTTGCATTATAAAAAAGCTTTATTAAAAACTTTTATCAATATTAATTGTTTTTTTTAAGATTTTCGAATTATTTACCCAATATTTTTTTATTTAAAATATATTTTTGTGGTCATTTTTTTAATTTAAAATATAATTTTCAATACAAAAAATTCTAATAAAACTGAAAATTATTAAAAGTATTAATTTAAACTAATTTAATTATATTTCTAAATATTATTTCGTATTACTTTGTGGTTGTATAATTTTTTACAGAAATAATAATTTTAAATTTCCTTCAAAGAAGACAACATTTATTTGTTTTAATTAATATTCGTGATGTAAACCAACAAAGGTAAACCAATTAGATCAAGGACAAATTATTTTTTGACGTATGTTTGGTGTTTTAAATCTAAGGGATAAATCTTTAATTTACTTTTAATAGTTTATTTTTTAGAATGGTGTTTGCCTTGTTCGCCACATTTAATACGTTTTAACAGATTGTCATATCATTATAAAAGAACAAAATTAATTTCCAAGGACATATTTGAAAATTAAGATTGACTGATAAATTTTCTTCAAAGGAATAACTGAATCAGTTATATAACATATTATGACATTTATTTATTTTATATATTATACTTTAAGATACTTCGAATATTTAAGATGTTCCTAGAAATGTTTCTAAACTTTATGTAAAAGCTTTTATTATATAATACACATTATTTTATATTTACATTTTCGTTTTATATTTATATGTAGGTATTTTTATTTTAATTCTATTTTTAAATAAAAGAATAAAAATTATTTTTAGAGACACAGATTTTATTACTAATATGGATAAAGTAATAAAGAAAAGTAACATCTGATAATGTTTAAAGACACTAAATTCAAAAAAACTCAACATTTTCCATAATTCAAATTAATTAGATATTATTTTTTAATTTATAATTACTAAATTTAAAAGTACTATAAGCATTTTCGGACATTGAAAATAAATTAACAATTCAGAATAAATTAACAATCAGTAGCAAAATGTATTAATTTAAAAACTGTACAACAATATATTATTTAAACAAATGTATTTTCAGGAGTTTTCAATAGAACAGTTTTATGATCAAATTATAAATAAATACATATAAATATAGTATAAATAAGTTATTAATTAACTTATAATTGAATTGCTTTACAACTACGTTAATTTATTAATGTTAAGTATTATTTATTAATTTACAAGTGCAATAATAAAAAAGCTTTTTAAATAAATATTATAATGCTTGGTATTAGGTTCGTGATTAAAATTGGAATTCATAATTTGTAAACTTTATTTATACTACAATTTTCATTATTGAAACAAATTTATGAGGAACTATTTCAATTATATAATCCAGATCTAAAAAATTCTAAATATGCATAATAATATCGAAAAATATATAAATATGTTATTTTATTCAATTTTGCATAAATTTAGATCTTTAAAAATATTTTAAAAATTCAATTTAAACATAGTGATTATTAATAATTTAAACTATAAATTATTTCTCTTTAATAAAACATTTTATTTGTTTTTAACAAAAATTTGCAAAAACAATTTACAACTTTCAGATACAATTCACAAATTTGAAATACAGAAAATATTATTTTTATTTTTGAAATACAAATCACGAATTTTTAAAATACACAAATATTAATCACTATTTGAATTTATTATTATTTAATAGAGATTTTAATTATAAAATTTTTAATATATTTATATATCTATATTTTATCAATTATTTATGGAATTAACTTTTTAAAATTAATTAAGATATTTTTTTTACTTATAACTGTTGAAAAACTTTTGGTTTTAAATATTTATTTTAGAGATTATTTATAACAATTAATTATTTTCAAATTTTAAAAGAATGCATCTGTTTTTTTAAGAATTGAAAAAGATTTTTATTTTAGAGAATTATTTCATTTTAATTAATTGAATATTATTTTTGATTTATTTAAAATATAAATATGATTTTTAAAAATATCGAAAATTTAAAAATATCAAAAATTTAAAGATCACCAAAAGGAACCCCGACACTTGGAAAGTTTTATTTCAATAATATTTAATTTAATCCTTATTTTAGTTTAATTTCATTCAAAAAGTTAAAACAAATTTTGGAAAGGAAAGGAAAAGGCTGCTCTTTTGAAAATTAAAAAGGATCTTATGGTTATTGGACAAGACAAATTGTTCTGCAAACTTTTTAAAGTTGAATTTTGCTGTTCAAAACAATTCTTCTCTCAGTGTAATCTAATGATGACGGTTAATCCCTCGAAATTAATAATAATAAATTATAATGAGAGATTTTTATTTTGGTTATCACTATTTAAATATCGATATGTTTTTATTATTATTATTTTTTATTATTTTCACCTTAAAAAAATAAATGCAAATTTACTATTAAAACGTAATGGAAAAGATAAATAAAATATTTTTTGATAAATAAATAAAGTCAAATGGTGATTTAGTTAAATAAAATTAATGATTCTTTGCCTTTAGAAAAGAGTTCTTAATGGATATTAATATGTTTTTTTTACATTATAAAAAGTTTTCTTTTAATAAAGAATTAACAAATAAAAGATGTATGTGGTTTTGTTTAATTTGATATTATCACTACCGGAGTATCGACAAGTTGTATTGTTCAGGAAACGCAACAATCCATTGTTATTGTGATCTTACAGACTTTAGGAAATAAGGAGAGCGAGATTATTTTGCATTATGTATAAATTCTTTTTCACCACTTCATAGTTTGTATCATATTACACTTATTACATCCTTGTTTTATATACTTCCTTTAAAAAGTAGTTTAAAATATTAAAACTAATGATAATTGATCTTCTTCTAATTTTTAATTTTTTTATATTTTTAATGTATTTTTCATTTTAACATTACTCTTTTCTACTAGTTTGATTTATTTTCCCTCTCAGTTACTTTTACAACGTAAAGTATTTTTGAGCTCAGACCATCCTTCATTTTAATGAGATAAGCTTTATCAATGCTTTACTAATGTTGTTAAAATTTTATTTGATGTATGAATTCTTTTGATCTAATCAATTCTTTATTTATAATATTATTTATTTAAATATTAACATGTACTAAATATAGCCCTAAATATAGATAGTTATAGACCTTTTTACTTCCAGCATGGCATAATAGTTTGTGCATCTATTCAATAAAATCTGTTCGTTTTTCTTTTGGGTTCCAGTATTTATTGTCCTGAGTTTTCACGATGTCATTTGTAGTGTACATTTCCTCGTTTTCCCTTTTCTGATATCTTCAACAATTTGTTTTATTTCTTCATTATTCTTTTGCCATTTGAAACCCTCTGACTCTTCGTTCAATGCAGGAATTCTCGTCTTGATCTTTTCTTTCTTGGCTTCTTCATGCATCGTCTGACATTGGCTACACAATTCACAAGAATTTCTAGACATCGCGTCAGCATTTGAATGTTTCTCATTTTTTCGATATTCTATTTTCATGTCAAGACCACTAAGAAAATTTATCCATGTTTGAAACTGTGGTGTAATAGCGTTTTTCGTAGTCATCATAAAGGTGATAGCTTTATGATTCGTTCGTAACAAAAATCTTTTCCCATACAAAAAATGTTTAAAATGTTGAGGGAAATAATAAATTGTAAGCAGTTCTTTCCTTCTTATGCAATATCCATGTTCATATTTATTCATTTTATGGGAACCATATACAATTACTCTTTTTCTTCCACATATGTCTTTCTGTGATAGCACCGCTCCTATTGTATCAAAACTTGCGTCTGTATCGAGTATAAAGTCTTTTGAAAAATCAGGGTACGCCAAAATTGGTGTCTTAATCATTCTTTCTTTTAATTTTTGAAAAGTTTCATCACATTCTTCAGTCCAAATCAGTTTTTTATCCTTGCTCTTACCACATAAGCCTTCGAAAACCTTTGTATATCCTTTATGAATTTCCTGTAATAATTCGTCAAACCTAAAAAGCTTCTTAAATGTTTGATACACGACAGGTTTTGAAATTTTCTAATTGCATCAATCTTTGTTTTATCTGTCTCAATACCTTCTTTACTTGACATATCCAAAAAAATTTTCTACTAGGAATTGACATTTTTCTGGATTTATTCTCAATCTGGATTCTTTAATTTTCTCAAATACGTTATGTATTCTTTGAAAATGTTCTTCTCTATCTTTTGCAAAAATCAAAATATCATCCCAATGTACGACACCTTCATTCCAATTCAAATATCCTAGAACTTTCACCATTAATTCTTGAAAGGTAGCTGGAGCCACTGCAATTTCAAAAGGCATTCTTTTAAAACAATATTGACCATTCTTTTTTTGAAAACGCGGTTTTAATCTTTGATTCTTCTTATTCAACCTGATAAAGTGCATTTCCAAGATCGATTGTACTAAAATATTTTGCTCCATTTAACGTGTGTAACATTCCATCCACATTTGACATGGGGAATGCCGGTCTTACCGTAATTTTATTCAACTGTCGAAAATCGACACATAATCGGATGTCTTATTTCTCTTTTTTCCATACACACACCAGAGGAAAGTTCCATAGAGAGCTACACTTCAATTATACCATTTTCTTTAAAATTTCTAATGACATCATCTAGTTTCTTTTCAAATTGATGTGGCAGTCGATAACGTTTCACTAAGACTGGTTCTCCACGAGTTTCTATTTTGTGTTTCGTTAAGGAAGTTTTCCCAACATCCCACTTGTCAGCCAAGAACATTGATTTATATTCTGTTAATATTCTCATTAGTTGGTTGTCAACTTTGCCGTTGTATATTTCTTCAATTCTCTTTAGTTTGTCAACATCCGTAGAACTATCTCTAATCATCCATATATCACCTGAATCTATAGTTTCCTTCTTTAGTTTAATTCCAAATTTGTCTTTAAGTCAACTCATGCTATGATTTCTGGGTTGAGTTCTTTGACTACAAAAAACTCTATAATTTTTTGTACTCCTTCAATTATTACTTTTAATTTAACAATTCCATAATTTATAAGTTCTGAATCATTTTCACAATGAATGCGTTTACTCGTTTTCTTTATCTGAACATCTTTCATACTTTTAAGTATATCTGCTTTAACAACATTTACTTTGGAACCTGTATCCAAAAGACATTCAACATTCATATTCTTTGTATTAAATTCAATGTTTGGTCTTCTGTTTAATTTGCCATATCTAATATTTAGCTTTGATATTTTCAAAATTTCTTCCTGTTCAAACTTTTTCGATTTTGTCTTTTTCTCCTTATCAAAACAGCATTTTACGTTCTCGATCGATTGCCCAAAATAATAAATATTCAAAATCAATATCCCAAATTTCTCTTTCTTTATCCCCATCATCAACCAGCCATGATTGAGTTAATAAAAACTTTTATTATTTTAACAATTAATTTATTTTTAACTCTAATATGACTCAAGTTCGACAAACTATTCCAAATATTCGCAACACCTTCTATCATTCTTTTAAAAATATCTTTCTTACGATTATTTACTTCAGATGTTTCATTGTTCTTTTATTATTGAAAACTGACTTTATTCTATGTTTTAAGAAAAAAGATGTAAAATTTTCATTAAAAGAGACTGATTTCCTTCATTAAGAACATGTTTCAGTAAATTGGAAAAAAAACTATGATGTAGTACTAAATTGTGAAAAAAATAGTTACCCTAATATGATTGGATGAATTGCTTTGCAAATTTAAACTAGGTTTACAAAACATTAATACTATTAATAAAGTTTTGTAAACCTAGTTTTGGTCGCGTTGCGATTCCATTTAACACTTACTTGAGCCCAATTTAAATTAAAGAGTTAAATAAATATTTTTAAATAATTAAATTAAAAAAATCAAATTAAATAATTAAATAATTTAAATAACATTAGTAAATTAAATAAAATATGTATGTATATATGTTTATATATATAGTTATTTTAATAAAACCATCACGTTCATAAGGTTTTGTGATGGCATAATATATATCTGTAACAATTTTGGAAATAAAAGCAAAAACAAATAAATGTTTTGAACATTAAATTTATTGCTTTTATCTGTTTTCGAATTTTCTATTATTAACTCAAATACAATTAAAATTAACGGAAATAATTGTTAAATACAATAATTATTATTTATTGTTACTAATATATTTTTTTACATATAATTTATATATTTCTTTAAAACTTTATAATGAAAAAAATAAAAAACCATGAAATATTTTATTTTATCATTTATTTTTTATCTTTCAATTTAATTAAAAATAGAAATAAAAGCTCATAAATAAAAGATAAATTGGTTCCGGATTTCTAATAGTAATTATTGATTTCAACAATTTTGAAAGTAAATATTAAATTATAATTAATATTTGTAATAAAATTATAATAAAATAGAAATTATAAAAATCGAAGTATCATTAGATATTAATAATTATATATACTTAGGCTGTCCCAAAAGTCCTCAGGTGGCCTTTAAAAACGGACTAATATTTTACCAAATTTCGACTGAATATTATTCAGACTGTCATAAATACTGTGTTAAAATTTCAAAGCATAAAATTAAAAAAAGTAAAATTTTGTTTTATTAAAGTATTGAAATTTTAAAAGTGCAGAGAATTCAAATCAAGAGGTTTTTAACAATGGAACCAAATAAATGTTGCAAACGTTTTTTTGTTCTAACTCAAAGTAAAAGAGGATTCTCTGCTTCAGAAATTCTTCAGCAACTTCAGCAGGCATGGGAAGACGCA
>MQRK01221526.1:0-15512 GCA_001938485.1 Girardia tigrina
TAAGATTTCAAATAATATCTAACACTAATGCATTTAAACTTATATACATATCAAAGTAGATAAACAAAGTATAAAGCTCAAAAACCGCCATTATTTTTCGACCAACCTAATATATACAACAAAAAAAGCAATTTTTCTAAGTATTTATTCTTCAAAACATGTTTTGTCGGTTTTTGCATCGTCAGTTGACTAATTGAAAATTTCAAATTCAATTCATTTATATAGCTACAGACGATTACGCAACATCACCAAATTTTCAGGCTTTTTTTTATAATTTTAACTTGTTAAAATTACAAATAAAAAGAAATATTTTAATATGATTAGATAAATCACTTTGAACATATAAACATGATTTGAAATGCTTAATTAACAATGCTTCAGTGATTATTCTCTTATTAAAATTATCAAAACTTTTGCACGAAATTTTCAACTCTTTATTATAGTCGACTTTATTTCTAATTGGAAGATGACGGTTCGTCTCTCCACTTATGAGATTTAAATTGATCTATTGGGTTTGTTTGCACGCTCAAAGGAGTTTTATATTTATTTGAGAAGAAATCTGATACTTTATTAGTTTAAAATATTACTCTCAATATAAAATTTCCTGAAGTTCTTTTCATTAAAGATTTTTGGAAATCATTTGCTCCCTCAAAGAATGGTATTTTAAAGGTAATAATTGCTAGATTGTCATTATTTATATAATATTCTTATTATCAATTTTATTTTGTGATTTTAGATAAATAGAATTTATTTTATCTTTCTATGTGTTAGTATATATCCTATGATTGTCTAATCTTCATCAGAACATATAAAATTACCTTCACTATGGTATGTTTCTGTCTCTGGACTTATTTTGTTACATGTTCTTTATGTGAATCGTCAACTAATAACAGTTTTCATTAGATGAGTTTAGGTGAATCTTTGCATGAAAGCCCAAATTTACCTTACCGTTATTTCATTATATTTATATTTATCCATATTTTTTGATGTTCTTTAAAAATTACTTAAGTTTTGTATTTTTTCCATCTTAGTTAGCAAAGCACTCCTGTAAATGCGCATGTTTTCTGTTTTTTTGTGACTTGTTGAATTAATTTCTTTCCTTTTATTTACAGGTCTTGTCTCAAAGTTATGGAATGTAACGGACACTGTCGTTATTCCTCTTATTATTTGTATTTACATTTATCTTATGTTGTGCTAAATGATACTTCTCTTCAAATTGATTGACATTATTTGTATCCATAAAAATTGCGGAATCACCAACTACAAATCGTTAAAGGTGTTTTCTTTGTCGGTTTTATAGAGGTTTTCATACGAATTTTTCAAACGATTTAATACAAATTTTGCATTTCCAATATCCAATATTTTAAATCTTTTTGAATTTTATGTCAAATACTTTAAGGTATAATCATTCTCTTCTTTTGTCATCGTCGTTAAAAAACCCGTTATCCAAATCTCTAAATTTCTCCGTGGTCCTTCATAGTGATTTAATTCTTGTTAAAACTTACCAATAAAAGAAAATCAAAGTTTTAAAGTATTTTTTCTTAAAGGGTATAAATAATGTTTAAATTTGTCTATGAAGGACGTGGTCTGGGGTCGTCTCTCCTCTTGGTTTGCTCCTCATGAAGGTACCATAATGACGTGCCCGGTCTGTATTATTAGTAAATATATTTTAAAAAATGACTTTTATTATTATTTAAAATTTTATTTTTCTCCTAAAGAATAAATGGGAAGAATTAAAAAATGTTGAGTTGCTAAAACCACATAAATATAATTTTAAAAATTTAATTTGATTAAAGCTTCTTTTATATAGTTATTAGACATGTTTCTATGTAACATACATAATCATCAGCAATATTTGAAAATTTAATATTTGCATATTTAAATATTTCAATTGTTTTAATTAAATAATATAATTTTAAAAGTTTTTTTATTTTAAATGGTAAAAATAATCTTGAATATGATAATTTATTAAAGTATTATTGGATAATAATGGCAATAAATATTTTAATTAATTGAATGTTAATTGATGAGTTGTAGTGTCTTCTTAGTAGAAATTTACAAAAATGTCGTTCGTAATGTGAATTGAATATCTTTTTTGTAGAACAGAAAACTCATCTTTTGAAATGGATGAGGTTCTATCCTTACAACATAACCAATGGTCAAGAATCTTCTTTGATCGACGGATTAGTGAGCGCTCACATATCCATGTTTTGAAATGACAATTTGTCTCTCCCATGAACGACTTTTGACACCCGTGACAATTAAATTTATAAACCAGATAAGCTTGCAAACCCCAAACTGTTTTCGATTTATTTGATAGGAGACTATTCACAGAGAGTATTTTGGCACTACTTATCATTCTACAAATGTTCTTCTTAAAAGCTTTCAGAATACGGTATTTTAATGATTTGTTTGTATTCATCAGTATTTTCTTCTTTTAATTGATACTTTACTCGTGTATCTGTACATAATTTATCTAATATTACCCTAAGGCTGTGTTCTATTTGCTTGTTTGTATACATATTGTCCCTCAAGTGCCATCTAAGAATATTTAAACCCTGATTTGCAATTTCAAAACTGGACAACAAATTCTAAACTCTGTGAACAAGGCCTTTTATTATTCCCTCTCTATATTTTTCCTCACAAAAACTCTGTGGTGTTGTGTAAAGATATGTATCTGTTGCCTTTCTGAATAATTCAGTTTTATAATCTCCATTCATCCTAGTGGCAAGAATGTCCAGAAAGGGAAGTTTTTTATTTAATTCCAATTCTGTGGTAAATTTAATATTAGGATGAAGACCATTCATATGTGTTAGAAATGGTTCTATGAAGGATTGATTTTTGAAAACCAAAAAGACATCATCTACGTTTATCTTGTACAACACAATTTTTTCACCAGGGCATATACAGTTGCTTGTAGTTAAGAATAATAATTACTTGATTAATTTCAGAATTCCATATAAAAATTGGCCATTAAAAAGTATAAAATAATTGTAAGCAGAATATAAAAATAGCTATCTGCATTTAACAGTGGTTTTAAATATAGAAAAAAATATCTTAGCCTAATACACACTATACATACATACAATGCATACATATATAAGCTGATACACGGCTGATACACACCCGATTTATCGTCACTTAAGAGTAAAACCGGCACTTAAGAGTAAGAATTTAAAATTAAAAAAAATATGTTAAATTACGAATTTTCAAACATTAGCAGTACAACTTACAATGCATTAAGGTATATTACTAATAAATATAATTTTTTATTAAAAATTTTCAGCAGTATGTCTGACGACACTTAAAGCACGCAGCCTTGTCGCGAAAAAAAGACTCGAAAACGTGATTTTTAGAAAATTTCAAATATAATTAATGATTTCATTGCAGGATATCAAAGATTGACAAATAAAGGATAATTAGAGCCTATAATCGATCAGAGGATTTCCTCTATTTGGCAAGACAATTGGCCATTTCCCAATCTGCAGCCAAAAATATAATATATAAATATGATAAAACCGGCCTAATTTCAGTAAGAAAGCATGGAGGGCACAGGAATCCAATAATTAATGATGAAATAGGCCAATTGATCATGGATTATGTTGAATAAAATCTTCAGTCAACATTGGCAGAAATGAAGAGATACATGCAGGACACCAAAGGAATCAATGTATCTGAATTGACAATTTCAAGATTCATCGCGGGAAAATTAATAACGTTAAAAAATCAAGGGCTACGTTCAAGAAAAGAATTCTGACCGAGTCAAAGAGCTGCGATTTGAATATGTCGACCAATTTCTCGATAAAGGTTGGCGAATGAGTCAATGTGTCTTCATTGACGAAATCGGCTTTAATTTATGGACAACTCGGAAATTCGGACGATCGAAGAGAGGATTACCGGCCTATACAGTCATTCCAACAAACAGGGGCAAAAATATGTCGCTGATAATGGCAATCTGAAAGCATGATCCATTGCTTTTCAAATTATACTGTGGCAGTGTTGACTACGTGAAGTATCAGGTCTTTATCAGTGAATTATCACGTAGTTTGCCCGGGACACCACATTATCTAATTCACGATAATGCCCGAATTCATGGCAATACTACTTCTAATTTTCAAATAATAAATTTGCCCCCTTATTCTCCGTTCTCAATCCAATAGAGGCCTTCTTTGCCAAATTAAAAAGGGACTTGAGGACAGAGATTACTAATTATTCAGGCCTATTGTCGATGAACCATCAATAAAGACAAGCCAATTTGAAAGAAAAAAATTGAAGCTGATGGCAAAAGAAGAAAACAGAGACATGAGAAATTATTACCGTCATGTCAAAAAATTTTTCAAGGCTTGTCTCTTGAAAAAAGATATTCACGGTGACTGAATAGATGAAAAAACGTTTTTGTAACTACTTTTGTATATATTATAATAAATGTATAATAAAAATCTTACTTTTTCTTTTTTACATTTAATATTCCAGAAAAATATCATCATGAAAATCAAGTATAATCATAAAACTGTTGGCATGAATTACAGTTAACTGCTGATTCACAACAGTTAACTGCAAGCCACTGTATTAATTTTATCCTCAAGGGATTTCGTAAAAATTGATGCAAAAGTTGGTGCTAATGGGTGACCCATTTAAAAGAAAAAGCACATTTTTAGAAAAAAATTTAAGAAGTTCTTTCAGTGAAAAGGAATGAAGAAAAAACCTTAAAAGATCTAAGCAAAAAGAAGGACATAATTATTATAATATCTGATAAAGGTAACAAATTGAAATATTCAAGTATACAAATATTAAATTTCCATATATTGCTGATGATGATGTATGTGACATCGAAGTATGTTTGAAAACTATATAAAAGAAGCTTTAATCAAATTATATTTTCAAATATTAACAAGTTATATCGTCATTATCCATTTCATCGATAATTGTTTCATTTTCCTGGCCTAAACACATAATAAAAAAATAATTGTATTTATTATTAAGAAAATTTTTAATAGCTTTGCCACTTTATGATCCAAGCTTTACAAATCCATGTATAAAATTGTGGCCAGCTGGTGGGCTTTTTTTTAATGATAAAATGTATGATGCCTATTAGAATTTTTAGGATAAATGACTTAGAATAATTTATTTTAATTAAGAATTTTTTTAAATAGTACAACTTTAATCATATTAATAATATAGAATAGCATAATTTAAAATTAATGGTAATTTATAATTAATATATACAGGTGATATATTCCCAGCGGGTAGAGAAGCCAAAGAAGATTGGATTCGGAATGAACGGCAAAACTTTGGTATTGAAAGAGATCTAAATAAAGATGGAGTGATGGATAGAGATGAAATTCAAAATTGGTTAATGCCTGAAAGTTATAATCGGGTTGATGCGGAAGCTCGTCATTTAATCGAAATGGCTGACGAAAATCGAGTAAATATTTTATAATATTTTTCTATAATTTATGAATAAAACGAAAGTTATAATGAATAGATTTTCAATACAATAAATGTCAAATAAATAATTAAGCTGTCAAGAAAGCAATATATACAAAAGAAACCTAAAAAACGTTTTTATCATAATACATATTGTAAAAGAGCTAACTGAAAACGTGTTTCAATGAACTCCTTTAACGTAAAAAAATTAAGATTAATATGTATAAAACTTTTATTTTTACAAAATATAAATAAACATATATAACAAAAAAAATCACATACGAGAGAGAGAACGGCACAGATAAATCTCGATTTCGATTTGTGTTTGTTGTTCAAATGTTTCAAGGAACGATCTTCTGTTGTAACAATATCGATGGAAACGTCACAATTTCGGTTGCACAACGAAATTTTAAGAAAATAGATCACATAATGAGGATCACTTTCAGAGGGAATATTGATAAATTGGTTTGTAGAAAACTCCTTTATGAACCGATTTTACAAGAAAACGCCCCGCAGGCAATATATTATAATTGTAAACAGTAATATTAATGATTGTTTTTATCGATTGTTTATTTATATATATATATATATATATATATATATATATATATATATAATTTATATATAATAATTGACTGGGTCACTACACATATTTTATCAGAATTCATCTTGTAAGATCTGAAAAAATATATTTTTGTAAGATTCTACAAAAGATTTCCGACTTTGCCTTCAAATTAATTTTCTAATTTATTATAATTCTGTTTAGATGGCTGAAGAAAAAAATTGCCATGGTATATATGATGTCAGAGCATTTTAAATTGGCAATAATTATGGTCGTTAGATCTGATGTTGTTTTAGGCATATTCCGTTCATATACTGCAGAGATTTCTGACTTGTCCCACGAAATAGAAGTAGTATCTTGTAACAATGTGTCTAATGATCGTAGAATCAAACACCATCATATATTTGACATCCTTAGACATAATGAGTATTTTTATCGAAAAAGCTTTATATTCTTTAATTTCTTCTACAAAAATTGCATATTCTTTAATAAACCTTATTTAGATACAATAAAAAAATATTCTTCTGTATTCCATTTAATTACTTGAGAATCATTAAGGAAAAACTGCCTTTAATCTTAACAAAGTAGGTATTTTTCCTTGATTTTATTAGTATATATATATATATATATTAGTTTTTATAAGATGGAAGCATGGATACAACGCACAAATATTTTTTCCATGGAACTGTTAATATAACACAGCTTTGCATGTATACCAAAATTTATATATCATTACTTTTTACCGAAGATTTAGTTCATCTTGTGACAATTGTCTTGAATATAGATTGTTGATGATGTAAAAATGTGTACGTTTTTTTTTATTTGAATCAAGTCTTATAAATTAATACCTTTCTATAATATAAAATGTTGTATAAAACATTTTTGTAGCTTTTTAGTAATTTAGGATCAAGTTCTATCGAAAGCAGAAATGTTGGACAAGTATTATATATTTGTAGGAAGCCAACAATCGGAACCTTTCCGACACCCAGAACAAAGTCATCAAGATCTCTAACAGCATTTAAAAGTCTTTTGTCTTTAACTAATATTGACTTTTAATACACTTTAATTTTATTAACTGGTTGCTGTATAACATTATTGTCTTTTTATTTATTCTCTGTTTTTGTAAAGCTGGATAAACAAATCCTTCTAATATTCAAGAATACAAATTTATATTTTGTCGTTTTATTGGATATTCAATTAATTCAATTATTTATATTTCTATATAAAAAACCTTTTGGTTATATACTTCACAATTCGGGTTTGATAATCTTCGTTCTAAGAGTATGGAAAAATAATGAAAATTATTTGAATTTTACACGCCACAGGTGACTTTTTGAACATGAAAAAACACAAGTCACCAGGCAGTTAATTCAAAACGGTCTTATAGCATTATATTTGATAAAAACACAATGTTTATTTGGGCACCTTGATTTACAATCATAATATTTGTGGCAAAGTAATTAGAAAGATTGACATTAAAGAAGCATCATTTAACTAAGTGGTTTAGAAAATGAAACTTTTATTTGCGGATAAATTGTTTAAAATATTCATATCGTCAGTAATTTACCAATATGTTTTTCATTTTTAAAAAAAATATCATTACAAGCCATGGCTTGTTATATGAAAACCATGATAATAATTATTAGGTTCGTGATTAAAATTGGAAGTCATAATTTTGTAAACTTTATTTTTATAAAAATTTGTCCCAATTTAATTAAAATATTATCATTACTCTAAAATTTTTTAAAAACTTATTTCATTTTTATTAGTAATATACTATCTGTGAACTATAATTTTTACAAAAATTATTTCGATTTAATTAGTAGAAATGTTACTATAAAATATATTTTTTAAAAAATCATATTTATTTTAATTAGTAAATATATTATCTATAACTTAATTTTTTTATTTTAAAGAATTATTTCATTTTAATTAATCGACATTATTTTTACTTTATCTAAAATATAAATATGATTTTTTAAAAATATCAAAAATCTAAAGTTAACCCCAACAATAATAATTGTAGGAAATTAATAAAAAACAATAAATTACATTTTTGAAAATCAATAAGCAACAACATGCTCTGATTGACTAGCCAATAAAAATGAGCTAAATCAACACTCGCCCAAAAGGGATTTTGGTGCACATGATTAGGCAGTCCAAACAGCACACCAACAATATGCGATGACTCGACAATTCAAACCAATTTAATAATTTGTTATTTAAATTAACTTTTAATTTAATTATTTATATTTAAAATATTTTTGTATAGAAAATGATTATTGAACATGTTTCGGAGTATTGAATTTCCTCGGTCCATTTCGAATGTTTATTAATGCGTTGTAGTTTCCTATCAATAAGGATTCACAGAATTACGACTCATAATGTACATCAAAGCCCTTCCTCAAAACAGAAAACTCATTATTTGAAACAGAAAAAATTATATTTTTACAATGTAACCTATGATCAAGAATCTTTCTCAATCGACTTGATTGTGAATGTTTACCAATACCATGACATCTTAAATAATATTTTCAGAAATATTTTACAGAAACAAATTCTCATTGAATTTTTCTTTTTCAAATATTATTTACAGTCAACCCTCGTTATAACGTCACCATTGGTTTTTAAGAAAAATATGACGAAATACGAAGTGTAAAACCACAGTTATATTTACTAAACAAACATTCACATTAAACAAACAGGAGGCATCATACACACTTACACTTTTGCAAAGAAATCAGTGAGTTTTGTTTGCTTTTATGAATTAATGGAGACGCAATACAGTGGTTTCAGTATAGACATAGTGTTGTCAATGTCTGAACGTATGGTAACATCAGAAGACTCAAAATAGCGTAACAGAGTTTCTGCAGCTGTTTTTACTTCTAGGATCGTAGGTGGTACAAATGCTGAGAATGGCATTTCAGTAGGTTCACTCTCTTCCTCTTCATCTTCAAGAACCACAGACAGGAGTTCATTATCAGACAAATCCACCTCAGTTTCTTGATGAGCGCTAGCATTAGCGAACTCCTAGGGACTCATGAGTTCTATAGAAGGAATGTTGAATATGAGGCTTATTCGCTCGAAGCGATTGTCAAAGTCAGTGGTGTCTGGGACCATTTATGCACACAAAAAGAGTATTAAATAAAAAGGCGAAGCCTTTTTCGCACACTACTCTTACTAGTGCGGTTTTCCAGCAAACATGAAAATCGAATACCAACATGGTACCTGCAGTTAATGATAGTCTGTGAGGAAACTGCATCCCATGCCATTTTGATGAAGTTCAGGGCTTGAGAAAGGTTGATCTCAACAGGTTGGTTTGAGTCAGTCAAATGTACCATTTTTCTTAGCTGCAGTTTTCGATACTGGCACTTGAAGCTCTGAATAATCCCGCTATCAAGTGGTTGGATTTTAGATTTCATATTTGACGACAAATAATGAAAGTGCACATTGCTGACAGCTGTTGGTACTTTGTGACAGGTGGCATTATCAAAGAGAATGATCACTTGACGTTATTGTTCCTTCATGGCCGCGTTAAATTTCTGCATACATTTTTGAAAGATGGAGGTTGTCATTCACGCATTTTTATTGGCAGTGTATTTGAAGTAATGATAAGGACTGAAACTCGGGAAACAGCTAGGTTTTAGGGCATGACCGATCACTAAAAGATACAGTTTGTCAGTGCAAGTTGCATTGCAGCAGAGGGCTACAGTTATTCGTTGTTTGCATTTCTTCATACCATGACATTTCTCTCACTTGGAAGCTAATGTTCTGAATCAGACACAAAACAAAATTAAATTTATAAATTACATGTGCAAGAAAAAAGATTTTATTTGACAGAATCAACTTTAATACACGCATCTACTCTAGAATTAAATTGAAGGAACAGTTAATGTCCAACTAAATGCCAATACACACTCACCGGTTTGGAATCAATTTATAAAATAATCCGGTCTAAATAATCTAAATTATAGACATTCTCCGGGTCATAAAAAGAGGGCATTCTCCATTTCATCAAATTTTCCTGTTCTGTTTCGTTTGAAACTGCTACTGGTAGTACATTAAACGTAATGTTCGACTTTGGAAAAATATCATTGATGGTTATCCGAGGAAGTTCAAAATGGCGTGCGAGTTCTGCTTTGGAATAGGAAGAATTATTTTTTGCAAACACACAAATCTCTGTTTTACAATTTAAGTCGATAGCATATCTCTTCCGTTTGAGTAACGCAGATGCTGTGGAATCCATGAGGAAAATGATTCTCATCTCATCAGTTCATTCTTTATTTTGCATTTCTCTTCTATTGGCTATACTGTTGTTGTCAATTAACTATATCAAATCGGACAATTAAATATGTAACTTATTGTATTTATTTATTTGCATCAATAATCAACCAATCAAATCGCATATACTACATGCCTATTTAGCCGAATTCGGACAATTAAGCATACAATCTGACAATTAAGATGTATAATTTATTATAGAAGTTGTATGCAACAACGTTTTCTAACCCCAAACATACATAATTACACACAAACAGACATGGATACATACAAACATACATGCAGACAAGTGCTAAAACACACATACACATTTGGACATTTAAATATATAATTGGACATTTAAGATTGTGTTTATTGTAAATAAATTTTTAATAAAATTTTTATATTATAAAATTTCTTGAGGTATTTAATCATAATGTTGCCAAAACGATAGGAAAAATAAAATTTATCCTTTCCGAAAATGGCTTTTTAATATTGCCTAAATGTAATCTTAGATTTTGAATCGTTTGATTCGGCTGATTTGATTGGTTGATTCATGACGCAAATAAATAAATACATTAAGTTATATATTTAATTGTCCGATTTGATATAGTTAATTGACAACAACAGTAACAACACATTATACGAACTTGTACAGCATTACTGTACAACAAAGAGGAAACTAAGTGTGCACGTGTGAGTGTATGACGTAACAAAACTCTCTTCTGTATTGATTAATTCAATTAGGTCGTCAGACAATCCAATACACACTCGAAGTGGGGCTACTTCACTTGTGTGACATAGAGAATATGAGAGACTTTGTCATTTAGATTTTGACGGTCACAGCAATATAAAGTATAGAGGATAGCGAGAGCATGTATAATTGTATATATAGTGACGTTACAACGAGTGACTAATGTCATTTGTTGACGATAAAAGGTGACGGATGACGGACAGCGAGGGATTGACGCTATATCGAAGGTATACACAAATTAACCGTCCGTATAGACCACATGAGAGACGCATAGCGGGGGTGACATTATAACGAAGGCTGATTGTATCGTGGTTTATTATGGTGTATGTTTAATAATTAATTCAATAATTTCTTGTTTTGAAGTAGTTAATTAAAATATAATATTTTCAAATTAACTAAGACTGATTATTGTACACCAAGATATTTTCGGAGAATGATTTTGTTGAGACAATTCTCATATGAATTTTGATTACAATCATCACAACTCTCGGAAGATCGTTCACCGTTAGATATCGTTCTAATTAGTTCTTTTATTTTTATTTTTAATCATGATTGTGAGAAGTGGTTGCAACCTCCATATCAGGATTCATTTTTTAACACCAAAATTTATTTCAAAGTTTTTCTAAAATTGCTTATTAAAAATATTTTTATTTATAAATAAATATTTAATATTTTTGCTTTCTTGACATTTTTAATTTTAAGATATTTAATAGATACATTAAAAGATATTTTTTATTTTAAATAGATATTTTATTTTTTATGATTTTCTTTTATTATATCATTTTTAATTTTTTTTAAATATTTAAAAACACATTAAACATATTTTATTTTAAAAACATTTTTGATTTTTTAATAGTTGTTTTATTATATCATTTTTAATTTTAAAATATTGAATAAGCATATTAACATAAAAATATTTTACCCTTTAAATTAAAAAATAATAAATTATTCAGGCGAGATAATAATTTAAATTAACCCCTCATAATGATTATTCGAACAATTTGTCTAAATCTTTTTAAAATATTTATTTTCTAAAAGTATCAATTAAAAATAATAATTTAACCATTTCTTTATAACGATTCAAAATGCAGTAAAACCTCTCTATAAAGTTCCCTCTTTATAAGATGTAATTCTCTATAAGGAACAATATTTTTTAATGTATATATACATAATTGTAATGAAATGACATTCCCGGTAACTGAAAATCTGATTAAAGCAACAGTGTTGGTATATTCTAGTTACAGAGAGGTAGTTTTCTCGGTCCCAAATAATTCCTTATAGAGAGGTTTTACTAAAATAAAATATTTATAGAATTGCTAAAAATGAATTTAATTTAAATTTTATTACATTTTCATACCTATTTTAATGCTTTTCTTTTTTAAAAAATATTAAATTTAAATTTTAATGTTTTTAAAAATATCAAATTATTATTTTAATATTGTTCGATTAGTTCAATCACTGTAAATACAAAAAATACCTATTTTCATCTAGGTGAGAGAATCACATTCTAAGTTTAACATAATCAAATCAACATACATCAATACAATTTAAAATATTCCTCACAATCACAAATATCTTTTTTTAATGAGTCTATTTACTTGGTTCGGAAATCGTTTTCAGAAATCAATGTGCTCAGTAAATGATATCACTGCTTTAATTATAATAAACAATGAATCTATGCAGACTCAATTTTGACAAGTAAACTCATAAATAAACTGTAAAAATCAAAAAGAAGTGACAGCAAAGAAATTTTATTGAATTATTTATTTGGATTTTTTCTTGTTCATTTTCTATCGTTTTTTCTGGAAATCTTTGACCTTCTGCTTCTGTTTCATTTCCTTCAAAGCCTGTTCTGGTCTCAGTTCCCGAACATTTCTATTGACATCTTTTATCATCGGTCTGTTCGGTTGATTCTTAAATCGACCGATTCCCGTGTTGAGCATTTGAAACGATTTTCTGTTTTGACTTTTCGATTGTCCATCTGTTTTATTTTTCATTTTCGCATTTCGCGGATTTTCTGGGATTTCGTTCTCATCATCTTCAAATGACCTGGTTTTCACTGCAATCATTCCAGTATTACTAGTCTTGAGCCACTTGTCGAAACTAAATGTCTGAAAATTAAAAAAAATTTAAAATCTCAAATAAAAATATCAAAAAGTAATGATTAAAAAATAAAATGATTCAGACTATTGTTGCGGTCGAAAACACAGTTACATCTACCCTTGACATGCATTGATACATTACCCGTACAAAACATAGCTTACAGACAGAAGGAAAAGGAAAAGCAACGATGGTTAATACATATATTCAAGTTAACACAAAATTTGGTGGTGTGACGTTTGAATTGAACCCGAAAATCATTTTCGATAACCCTGCAGTTCGAGAGAGTTTTGAGAGTATCGTATAAGCTGAAGCACGACATAAATAAAAACAGACATAGTTGAATAAAACTTACCCGATGAAGGAAAATGAATATCTACCCCTCTCCAGATAGCACATCACGAGAGACATTAGTGGCAATAATCTGTTAGCAAATCGCACTATCATGAAGAAAGTTATAAGGTCTGAAGAAGAAAAGTTAATTAAAAAGGAATCCGAAAAACAATAAAGAGCGTTACCGAATTACCCAGTAGACTTAGAAGATCATCCGACGAATCACTGAACGAAACCCACATTTGAGTCGCATCTCCCTGAGAGAAGATATTCCTCCTAAAAGATTAGACTATTAATTAAAAATACAAAGAAAGTTAATTAAAATTACCATGAGTCACTCCCACAGAGCGAATATAGAATCACGCGATAAATAATCATTAATCAGCGGTGAAAAAGGAGCTTTGTGATAAAGCAGTCATTGTCTATATTTGGACATGCTGCATAAAAACAACCAGCCACGACGAATGAGAATTCAAGATTACCTGCAACGGCCAATCAGAAGCGGCCACGAAGAAATTACACCCCGACATGTAAAGTAACGCTATTATAAATATAATTGTCATTTAAAGCAGAATCACAAGTCAATTACACTTAAGAATTACATTAGAATTACAATTGCAGTGGAATCAGGAAATCAATTTTTGAGAAAAACGAGCAAAAGCACTTTGAAAAGACAATTAATAAGTAAATCGAAGACGAATCACCGAGATCGCTGAGCAGTTACTTACCGCGAAGGGGCGAAATTAATTAAACGTTTGTAACGAACTAACGCATTCCTCCGGAGCCGAAATTTTCAAATGTAATTTTACTGTTTTCGTGACTAATAAATGTATTTAAAAATTAATAACTTTTCTAATTTCGAGTAAATTGATTTTGATATAGATTCATAAAATAGTTAATCCCTTTAATTAATCCTTAGACACGTCGTCGTTGCCGTCATCCATCAAATATGTCCCGAATAATGAATGATACTAGAAGAATAAAAAACATAGTGAACCTCACAAAAGTCACAGAAGTCGCGGAACGGACCGCTGTCGCGAGAGTGAGCGTGTCGCGCCAATGATAAACTAATAAGCGGTTCGCCTATATGGTGTCCGTATTGATTGTCAAAATATATTTTACTTCCGCAATGAATTGTTAATCATAAGTAAATGAACGAAATCATAGGAATGGTTAGAGTATTGACATAAAGATTTTATGATAGTGCAAATTGAATGATAGACATGTTGTTGATGTTGATATAAATGATATAAATTCTGAAAATGATTTAAACGTGATAATGATAAAAGATACGATGCTAACGTGATGACGAGTATTGAAATAAAATATATAGATCTGTTGTCGATAAGGAAATGTACAAACGATTGTTCTCTAAAATAATAAAAGTAAAGTTGATGCTCAATGACTATTTAATAATATCCAGTAATACATAGTAACGATATTATCATGATTTTAGATCAGGGGTGGGCAAATACTTTAAAGCGCGGGCCAAAATGAAATTTTCAAAATGTCTCCCGGGCCGGAGGACTATACCGCGTATGCTTTGCACAAGCGGATGTTTTGGATGGAGTTTTTTCCCTGCCAATTTTTTTTGGCAAAAACACTAAATATCATTTCAATTTGAATAAAATATGTCACGTAATTTTTAAAGAAATTTTTTTATAAATAAATGGCTATTAGATAAACCAGTCAACGAAACATTTTATTTTGTTACTTATTTATGTCTTAATGATACAAATTATTTTATATTGACACATAGTTATTACAATTTAACATTTATATTGCATTTCGTAAATATAATAATAAATAGAATTCAAAAAAGAAAAGAAAAACATCAAACGTTAAAATAAATATTTAAAGTTAATTCGAAACGTGAAATCTCGAATGTTCATCTGACATTATTTCTTCAAAATTGGGTTCCAAATCACTTGTAGCAATCCTTAATACCGAGTGTAGTTTTTCGTCAGTAATTTGTGATCGATATTTATTTTTCGTGGAAACCATTAAAGAAAAAGTTCTTTCACAAATATATGTCGAACCAAATAAAACAAGGTATTTTTGAACATAGTTCAAAAA
>MQRK01221529.1:4317-18883 GCA_001938485.1 Girardia tigrina
TTGGTATGCATGATCGTAGGTACATCATCCGGTGTTTTACACAGCCACCGATCATTTTTGCGATTCACCTTTTGGTCCTGAACAAAGTTCTTCTCGTCTGAGAAAAACCAGATCATTACCTGGCTCCTCGGGATGCTTGAGCTTGTTCAGAAGACGCTTGGCTCTGGTCAAGCGGTTGACCTTGGTTATTTCTGACATGAACTATCCTCTCCGCATCGCAAATGATGTGTAACGAAGGTCCTCATGAACCACCCGCCGGATAGTAGCTTCTGCCATGTCTACCAGCAAAAATAAAATTATGTAATTATAACACACAAAAAGATATGGTGTCTATATTACGTGTTCTCAAATAGCTGCCGCACCCTGTAGCTTGTTGAATGTTTCGGAGCAGAATTGGGTCCCCTGGTCGGAAATAATGATTTCAGGACATCCATATCGAGAGGTCCATTCTCTTTCGAATATTTCGACTACCTCTGTTGACGAGATTTCTTTAATTGATATGGCTTCTGCCCATGATGTCTGCCTGTCAATTAGAATTAAAATGAGTCTTACCTTCTTTGAGTCTTTCATGGTCTGGAAATGTCCCAAGTGGAGATTTTGTATGCTTGTTTATTTTGGCTTTTTGCCAGTCATGACAGCCTCGTACCCATCGCCTGATTTCAGATCTCATTTTTGGCCACACATATCGTTCTGCTAGTAGACTGGTTGTTGATTTGACTCCTGGAAGGGCTATATTGTGCAATCTCGAGAATTCTTGAAATCTGTATTTGTTTGACAAAATAATTCTGTCCTTTTTTCTTGTATCGATTAACAATCCATTTTTGGTTTGTATGTTCACAGGTGTTGCTCTGAGGTTTCGAAGACTTGGATCAGTGACTTGAGTTTATATTCGATTCCAATTAGATATCTCATGATCTGGTCTTGATAGGTAGCCTGCAATTGTGTTGGATTTTCCTGCTACATGTTGCATGTCGAATGAGAAACTAGTAATGAATTCGATCCATTTCCATTGTCTGTTGAATGGTTCTTTCATGCTATGAATGTGCAGTATGGGTTTGTGATCTGTTCGCAGAATGAATTTGGTTCCTTCTAAATGATGTTTAAAGTGTTTAATCGAGAGATATACCGCTAGGAGTTCTCTGTCAAATACTGAGTATTTCTTTTCTGCTCAATTGAGTTTGCGAGAGAAAAAGGCTATGGGCTCCAGTTTTTCTGATGTCTTGTATTGGTTAAGACTTGTACCGATTGCGTTAGTTGAGGCGTCCGTGTATAGTACCATGATTTTCTCCTGATTGGGTACTGCCATCGAGGTAATGTTTGATAGACTCTGTTTACACGTTTTGAAAGCTTCCTGGTGTTCTCTCGTCCAATTAAACAGCTTCCTCTTGTTTTTGCCTGATGCGGCTAAATCATGTGAAGGTGATATTATTTGCGATAAATGTGGTATCATCCACTGATAGAAAGTTACTGCTCCAATGAAGCGTTTCAGTGCTTTGCCATTTGCTGGAGCTTTTAGATTCAATATCTGGTCAATCTTGTCTTGAATCGGTTGTATTCCCTCACACGAGATGTTAAAACCCAGAAAGTTCACATTATGTTGATGGAATTTGCATTTCTTTTCATTGATTTTCAGCCCATTCTGTTGTAATGCTGTTCTGACGGCAGCGAGGTTTTGTTTGTAACTGTTTTGATCAGGCGAGAATATTATGTCGTCAATATATGACAATGCAAATGCTCGAAACGGTCTTAGAATTTGATCAAGTTTGGAAAGTTTGGGAGGCGTTTTTCAGTCCGAATGGCATGAAGTTGTATTCGTAGTCTGAATTGAGTGATAATCGCCGTTTTATGTTTGTCCTCTTCATATATCGGAATTTGGTGGTAGGCTTTCTCCGGATCAATAGTCAAGAATATTTTGCAGTTACTGACGGCAGTGAGTATATCTGACATGTGTGGTAGTGGGTAGCGGTCGGGCTTCGTTCTTTGATTTAATAGTCGGTAGTCACCACATGGCCTGTAAGAGCCATTATCTTTTTTTACCACTACTAGTGGTGATGCCCATTCGCATTTGCTATCTCTGATAATTCTTTTGCAGCATGTTCTCAAATTCTTGACGGACTGATTTAAGTATTTTCCCACCAATGAGATGGGCTCGTTGAAAAATTGGCTTTCCTTCAGTTTCGATATAAAGTTTTGAACTTACATTGTGCAATAGATCACTAGCTATAGTTTCAATTGATCTGCTGGAGCCATGGATAACGCTTTCATCGATTCGAATTTGGTTGTTTTGACAATCAACAATGACATGGGAATATGTTAGGAAATCCGATCCTAGGATTGGTTGGTTGACATTTGCAACCAAAAACTTCCACTGAAATGGTCGCTCGAGTCCAACTAATTGAAAAGTCATCGATTTGGTTCCGTAAACTTTAATTGGAAATTTGCTTACTGAAGTTAACTTTTCACTAGAGTTTGAATTGTCATGTTGAAATTGTTTTGAGGACAGAACGCTGACATCGGTACCAGAGTTTACGGGGTTTACGGCACCGGCTTTAAAAGGAAACAGTCCCTTTTCTAGAAGTATTGTTGTTCCATTTACAAGGTTGTTGGCATTTAATAACTTTGGAACCGAAGCGATTATGAGAATAGCAGATTGTATGGTTTGTTTCATCTATAAAGCTTTTTTGTTTGAGCGCGTTGATCTCCTCTCTTAACATAGATATTTCTGCAACCAATTGTGATTTTCGTAATTCTGACTGGCTTGTAACCGTGTTGATCTTTGAGTTGTGAGATAATTTAGGCTAGATCATCAACATCTTTGTCATTTCGGGTTGATAGATGGAGCTGCATGTGAATGAGCTTTATGTGAGATTTAATAAAGAGATTACGTATTAGAAGTGAATCGTCATTTTTGGAACTTGACTGCAGTTCTGAAACGTTTCGTTTGATTTTTTGTAGAATTTCTGTCGGTTGTAAGTCACCGATGTTCTTCCTATGTTCTATTAAGTCAAATTCGTGTTCCTAATAGTTAAAAAAATTTTTGAATTGAAATCAAACTGAAAATTTTACAAATAATAATTAAATATTGCTTATCCTTCTGTTTTTGGGTGATTTCGTGGGGGACCCAAGTTCTCAGCTTTTGAGTGAACCCCATCGACTGAAGGTGGCGTGAAATTGTCGCAAAATCACAATTCATCTTTTCGGTCAATTCTCTGCATGTCTGGTGGCCATCTTCCTTCAAAAGATCCCCGAGTTGGTCCTCGTCCATCTCGACTGGTCTTCCGGAACGAGGAGCGTCGTTGAGGTCGAAATTATCGTGTCCTCTCCATACACGGCACATATATCTCTGGTAGCTTCACTCGCTTTTTGACCTCGATTAAAGGCGAAAAGAAGGAGGTGTCGAAAATGTGATTTCTTGTCGACTTGACAATCCATTTGATGGTTCTAAAAAAAGACAAAAAAATAATATAGGCTAAAACGATTACTTTAATCTTGTAGAGCACAGCACGGGCTTTCTAATGGTATAACACTTCGCCAAACATCATAAAGTCTGTAGAACAAATAGTTTCATGTAACGACGGGAACTTATGCAACAACCCAATATTTTAACTTTGAATTTGAAAATATTATGTAATAAAAGCAAAACAAAAGACGGTTACAGTATGATTTATTTCGAATTAAAAAAACTACTTCGACCATCCATCGATTTAAAAAAAGGAAGATTTATTTTCCTCGAATTACACCTCCCCTTACCGTCATGGTTCATACATATGTATCCGTGCACTGGAGGGTCCCATTGGCCTCCGGTCGCTGTAATCCGAGGCATACTAAATCTTCGAACCGTTTTGGCCACATCTTCTCATCTCTGCTTCTCGAAGTCTGGCTGCACTCCGGGTCATCTTCGGCCATTCATTGTCATCTTCAAAGCTATCACTGTAGACTGGTGTTTCAGAGTTCCGATTGCTCGCCCCTCGCATTAATGATTTATTATTTGCCGGTTTTTAAATCTTTTTTGGGAGCAAGCCTGATGGAGCCGCCGGAATACCGCTCGTCTCTCCTTACTCACAGACGCAGGAAGCCCAATCGGCTCAAAAATGGTGCCCTCAGCGCTCTCATGAATTTCTTCGTCCAGTGCACCAGTTTCTGCACTGTCTTTGATTTACCACCAAAATGTGCAACCACTCACTTTTCATCTTCTCCGCGATATGCGTCCACAATTGATCGACAGATTTAACGCCGTCTACGATCCCTTAAAAAATCTCCGCAACCCGTTTCTCGATCGCCGCGCTTTCAATAGCCTTAGAACGACTCTCGCCGGTTCCTGTTCAACTTGCTGCAACCGCCAACACCGAGGGAATCACCATCTTTGGAGTGATCACAGTTTTGCCGCGATAGCTTGTAATAAAAGCAAAACACAAGGCGGTTGCAGCAAGATTTATTTCGAATTAAAAACTACTTCGGTCATCCATCGCTTTAAACAAAGGAATATTTATTTTCCTCGAAATACATATTCTGTATAAAATATTATTTTGAAATATTAGAATATTATTTGATATTTTAAAATATTATTTTAGCAAAAAATGAATGGATTAAAACAGATAACAGATCGAACAGTATTTTAAAAAATAATCATTTTAATTGAATTTTATTAAAAATTTTAAAATCAAATAAGGATAAGATTAAAAAATTAAAAATTTTAAACATAAAAAATTGAATATAAATATGAATTATTTTCTAAAAATTTAAAAATACTAAAAATAAATTACGTTTTTTATAAAAAAAATGCAAATTTTAAAAAGCAGAATATAATTTTTCTTTGAAAAACAAAGTTTTAAAAATATTATAAAAGGTTAAAATAAACAACAAATAAAAGAAATAAATATTTCCATTAAAAACTATATATACCTAAATTATTAATTTTCACAAATATGTTTTAAAAATTAAATATTATTTTGATTGCGATTTGAGATAATTTAAAAACTATTTGAAAATAGAGATCAGCGGATTAATTATGAATTAAAGAAATAGTTGAAAAATTTGTTTGAAAATTGTTTTATAATAAATAAATTATTGATTTAAAAATGAATTCTGATATTGATGTTGCAAACACTTCTCACAAAATTAATGATAATTAATTACTTATAATGATAATAATTACTTGAAATTAGTTAAATAATTTAAAATATTAAAAAAATAAAAAAACAAAAATAATTAATTAAATAACAATAAATATTTAAAATTAATTAGTTTTAATTAATTAAGTAATTATAAAAAAAATATAAAAAATTAAATAATAAAAAATAATTAAATAAATAATAAAAAATTTAAATTATTAAGTAATAATAATAAAACGTTAATAAAAGTAATTGTTATTTAAATATTAAATAATATTAAGAAAATAACAAATAAATAATTAAAAAAAAGTAAAAAAATTAAGTTAATCATAATCAAGTGTAAATAATAACTTGAAATTAGGTAAATAATTTAAAATATTAAATAAATAAAAAAACTAAAAAAATAAATCATTGAATAATAATAAATAATTTACAAAAACTGTTTAAATTGTCAATAAGTAATAGTAAATAATTATAATCAATTAAAAAGGATAAATAATTTATTTTAAAAATATAAAATAAAAATGATAAGTGTGAGGAATATTTAAAATTTTGCATGTCCAGTTTAGTATTTGGAAATGTGTTTCTCTCATCCAGATGGAAAATTGATATTTTGAATGTTCGCGATGAATTTTTGCATAATTTTCATTTTAATTTTCAATATATTATTTGTCCTAAAAGTTTCCGGTCAAGAATGAAAAATACAATTTTGTGTACAAGAATTTATTTTAAATAAATAACAATTGATCTTCAAAGTACTTCTCCTTTGGGATTCGCTAAAAATTGTTAAACTAATGTTTTTTTTTCTTTTTACTGTGACTTTCTCACTAAATATCACAATTTTGATACAGATTCGATAATTTTAAAAGATGTTCTAATTTTTATTTTTTCTTTGCCTATTGTTAATGTTTTAAATTGTAAAATAGTTAATCTAACCCAAATGCGCTTTCATCAGAGGATTAAATCATTTCTCAATAGGAATAAATTAAAAAATAAAATAAAAATGACTTCTGCTAAGCTATTTGACGTGTTCTGTAATTTTGTCACGAAAGTTTTTGATTTTGAGAATCATTGGATTTACTCTGATTTCATTCTTAAATCCTTTATTGACCATTTATCATCACCTCGTAATGAAACCGCAGAGCAAATCACCTTGCTTAGTTTTCAAATTTTAAAACCAAACTTAAATATTTTATTTCTAGGAATAAATTAAATCATATACTAGTTAGTAGATATAGATGACAAATTATTCTCTGAGTTTCAGAATTTCCTAAAATCTGCGCCTCCCCCAACACCCTCTTATTCTGATGCCACTTTTCCTCTTTCTTTTCCAGCACCCAAAATGCGTCTATTATCACATCCTTATCTGGTACTTTTTCTATAAGCGGTAAACCCATTCATTTAAGCTTCTTAAAATTCTCTCAAAAACTGAAAAGTATCTCTTCAAACTTGGTTCCCACGCAAGTAATGTTTTTCTACCTTTTTTTGAGTTTGTTGTGCATAGCGAGAATATGTCGGTAAACAATGTTTACTCTGAGAATACTCTGAAAATCTTTTTAGCTAAGTTTAGTGCAGTTAATGACCTCTGTTTCCAGTTCATTGAGTTTTGTGTCCAAACTCGAAAACCTGCTATTTTAAATACTAAAGTCCATTTTCTCTATATATGTCATTTTATATCTGATAAAAGGATTAAAATTGGACAGCGCATCCCCGGCGCTGACTGACTGGAATTGTATGTCCTTCTACGAGAAAATAAAACTGCAAACCCCTCTATTCTTATTGAAAGCCCCACTAAAACTAAAATTGTTATTTTACAATAATTTTTGATTTACGCAAAATCCCATAATTGGGATTATATATATATATATATATATATTCTTTAAGATTTGAGAAGTACGACAAAGAAGTTATTACGGATATTTAAGGTAAATATATGACTGGATGCTCAAGTATTGCAATTTTCCTGATGGCAATCAGATTTAAATTATATCTTTAGTTTATTTCCTTAAAAGAGAAAAGATTTGTGTATAATAAACTAAAAATACATGAGAATGAATAACGTGAGTTTGCAAAAAAAATCTATTAAACACGACCTACCCACACATGCACATTTATTATTTCTCATGACCAGCCAAATTTGATTGGAATTTAGGTGCATCCAAATGTGAAATACAGAGGAAGATCTATGAGAACTTATTCGAAAAATCTTTTGGGTTAATTTATTTGTAATTATCTGTTAAGAGCATTGAGACAATTATTATTCGAACATTTATTAGTATCATATTTAGAATCCTCACAACTGATGGAAGATCGTTCACCGTTTGACATCGTTTTCATTGCTTTATATTTCTATATTTTAAATAATGATTGTAGTGCATGTAATTTCAACATTAAATTTTAATTTATTAGGGTGAACCAAAAGTCTTTTCGTATTTTCTACGTCTTTTTGTTCAATTAATTCTTATTACCAAATAAAGATATTTTATATACATGTGTTATATGTTTTTAAAGCTCTTGAACTGCTCTATCACAAATATATTAAAACTTCTAATTAGTCGTTAAAATAATTTTTATGGTCTTTTAGAAAAATCATGGAAAATTTGGAAATTCGTGTTCTTTTACGCCATTACTGGAAACAGGGCTTAAACGCAACTGCAGCAACAAAGAAGATATGCGAAGTTGAAGACGATAATGTGGTCTTAAATCGTTCTGCACAAAATTGATTCAAAAGGTTCAACGAAGGCGACATTGACCTCGGAGACAATGCACGTTCAGGCCGACCTATCACCGTAGATTCCGGAGCAAGTCGTTAAGCCGTCGAGACAAATCCGTCAATAAGTACTCGCAGATTGTCGGCCGAACTCGATATTCCTCAAACATCCATTGTACGACACTTTCACGCTCTTGGCAAGGTCAATAGATGATGTTGAGAAGTGCCTCATGAATTGACACAAATTCAAGCCGAAAAGCGTTTAGAAACTTGTCAAAAATTGCTTGAAAATCCTCGCGATGACCATTTCATCCGTCGAATTTTAACTGATGAAAAGTGCGTTTACTTCAGTAATCCAGACCAACAAAATCAATGGTTGGACCCCGGACAAATGGCGAAACCGTTTTTCAAGGAAGGCACTTTTGTGTGTTTGGTGGAATTTCGAAGGCGTGATTCACTTCGAGCTGGTTCCAAATAGTCGTANCATCGACGCTGACCTTTACTGCGCCAAACTTGATCGAATGTATGCGGCACTTGGTCAGAAATACCCCACGTTAATCAATCGAAAGCGAGTTCTTCTACAACAGGACAATGCAAAACCGCACACCGCCAAACAAACAAAAGAAAAAAATCAAAAATATCGATACCTTTGAACTTCTTCCACACCCATCGCCATCCGACTATCACCTTTTCCGCTCTATGGCACACTTTCTTCGTGGTCGCCGCTTCAATAATCTGGTCGAGGTCGAAAACGGGTGTCACCAGTTTTTCGCTTCTAAGAACAAGAATTGGTACCGCAGCAGGATCGCACAACTTGCCCATAGATGGGTTCAAGCTATAGATTCAAATGGCCTTTACTTTGAAACTTAAATGTTTTTATTTGTTTTAAAATTATGTTTAAATTTTTAATAAAAAATACGAAAAGATTTTTGGTTCACCCTAATAATTTAAATTTTAAATTAATTTACTTAATGCCACCCGGCTGAATTTGATATATTATTTTTCTTTAATATATGTTTTTTTAAATCAAATTAGTATTTTTTTGTCTCCCATCTTGTTAATCCTCGCAACCGGGGGCCGAAAATAAATATTAAACAAAAACCGTAATCAAAAATTCAATCAACAATTTTGTTTTAATAAACAAAATTTTGGCATTTTTTTGGAATTCAATAAATTGTTTGTGGAAAAGAATTTTCTTTTTTTTTCATACACAAAAATGATTATTCGAACAATTTTTCTAAAATATTTAATTTCCAAAATAATTTATTAAAATTGATAATTTAAACCATTTCTTAATAAGATCTCGAAATAAAAAAATATTTTATCGAATTGTAAAAATGAATTTAAATTTCATTATATTATTTTAAACCCATTTAAATACTTTTTTTAAAAGATATTAAATTTGATTTTAATAACTAATTTCAAAAATTTAAACTTGTCAGATTATTATCATTTCGTTATTATTATTTTAATTATGTTCTAATTGGCAATTACCGTTAATACCAAAGAAATACCAATTTACACCTGGGTTTTCACTCCTGAGAATCACTCTTCTAAGTTCAAAATACTCGAATGAACACACTGCATTCATACATTCATACAATTAAAAATATTCCTCACATTATCCATGGACATTATTTTAATTTTATTAAAGGCGAATCGATAATCTTTTTGTCTTGAAAACCAATTTAATATTTAGAGTTTCCTTGGAACCATAGATAATTTGTCCACGTACGTTTGGCTTAAGTAACTGCGTGAATATTTAGTGCATTATTACAAAATCATTTTATCCATTTCAAAATCAGTGAAGTTTATTTACTATTTATTTGAGTAAATAAAGGACAGAGATATGTTAAAGAGTCATTTATAATTATTTGAAAATATGCAAAACTATTTTTATTCTTTATTTTGTTAAAGAAAATACGTTATAAGAAATATTACATTGTAATGAATTATAAATCTAGGCACTTTTAGGACTTTACTTACGACATTATTGTCGTTTATCTTTAATCAGAAGGTCGAATATAACTTTTCATGTTTAGTTGAATTGGAGCCTCTCTGGATGTTCATTTTCAATGATTTATTCAAATTAATTAACCGAACATAATATTTTATAAAGTTCATCTAATTATTTGAGTGACGGGGTAGATTTAATCTAAACGTTTGCTAAACATTCAGAATTTAGTGAATTGTGAAATTGAATTTACCGTGAAGTTAATTATGAAATGTGCAAAAAATTAAATTTTTATATGTATACATGTAGTATCTTCCACAAATCATAAATAGTCGGATACAGTAAAATAATTGTGACATCCGAAATCCTTGTAATTTTTATCGATTTATATAAAATTAGCCACAATAAAAATCGGTTATTGTAAAATGTTTTTCGGATCAATGAAGAAAAATAAAAGTAATTTTAGTCGCCTATAATAAATTTTGATGTGTGCATGTCGCTTGTTTCTAGGAAATCAGTTATACATTCAAGTCGTATGAGTTACTCAGAACCTCACACATCGCCTCCTAACGCGCCTTCAGGCGGGTTTATTGCAACCTGCTTCCTCAGTGTTCGCTACGTTTAGTTGATTCTGCACAAGGATGTGATCATTGTATTTGTCCATTTGTACATACTAGTGATGGGGTCGAACGAGTCACTACTAACGACCATTTTCCAGTGACTTGAGTGGTGTACACTTTCGTACATTGCCATTTCATACATAAATATGATATTACTCTAAAGAACAAGTACAAAATAATTTGAAAAAAAATTAAAATTTAATAGAATATGGCCTCCAAAAAATCGAAATATACCATTTAAAAACCCCTAAAATAATTAATAAATAGAAAATAACTATTCCGAAAATTAAAAAAAAATGACTGCAACTTATGTTTAAAACAAAAACACGCCATTTATTAAGTAAACATTTATTTTTTACGACTATTAATTTCGACGGTATGACCGTCATCGTTAGGTCTCAAGAAAAAAAGTTAAATCTGCATAGGCAAGCAGTGATTATGTCATCACTGAATTGTTATGTCATCTAAACACACACAATTTTGTAATTGAGAGGAAAAAAGTTTTTATGAGACAGATTTACAGAAAGAATACTGATACTGGGCTACATATAACGCCAAGCAGTTTTTGTGAATCTGATTAGAGGGTTATTTTTTCGATCTTGGTCATTATCATCAACTTATACAAAAAGTTGTAGTAGCATTAACCAATTAACCAAATTATTGAATAAAAAGGATTATTCAAAATCAATTCTTGAGAAATTTACCAAAGAAACAATTGATAAATCAATTAATAAACCGATTAAAAAGGATAATAATTTAAAATTTTAATTTTAATAAATAATAAATATTTCATAAATCAATCTTTTTAGTGTTATTTATATTCAATCATAATTTTGACAAATATTCTGTGTTTGATACAGACTCTCGTTTGGTTTTACTTTTGAATATTTAAATATATGTTCTATAAATGCACAATCCACTTGATACATTTTGTGACTTGTGAAATGAGGAATGGTTACTCAAAAAGATATAGATATATCTGTATATCTATCTATCTATATATTTTAAATATATACTTGAGTGTCTTTATCTGCATTTTTTATGCGATTAATAATTCTTCTTATTTGAACTTGGATGATAATTTTAATGCTTATTAACTTGTGTAATAATGTCTTTTCAAAAAAGTGGAGAGGTACATAAAGTAAAAAGACCCTGATTTCATAAAAAGAAATATGAGTAAATATTTATTGCAAATATTAAGTATATAAAAATATTAAATAAATAATGAAAAAATACAATATTATGAATTCCTAATGAGGAGGAGATGAGAAGGTGAACGTGGTCCCCAGCTCCCGTTCTTCTGTCTATTGATATATCTAATCTTGATAAATTTATGAAGAATTATTCTACTTAATCATTACTGCGGAAAGATTGTAGTAATAATCGGGATTAATGATACTTCTTTTGATCAATAAACTTAATAAAACTATTAGTAATAAATAACAATAATTTAAATAATGATCTTATTTTCCATCATGGTTGTTTTGTGTAGAAAATAGATAATTAATCAGCCGGTTAAATCCGTCTGTTACTCGACATTATCCACAGACTCCGGTCGCCTTTTGAGACTCATTAACAAAAGAACAGACGTCCAGAAATAAAATTTAATTTAATCTTTTTGTATATAAATTTTAAAGCTAAATGGAAATTATTGAAAATTATTTTCAATAATTATTTGAAAATTATTTCTGAAAAAATATTTTTCTTACATTTCAAGTAAAAATAATTAGCTTAGTTCTATAAAATATTAACATGTTGTAATATTAAATTGTAGAAAATTGATCATGATAACAGTAATAATTAATGTGGGTTTCCCCCTGGTATTAGCGAGGGGAGTAAACGTGTAAATAATTAATAACCAACTTGGATAAGATTAAAATCCATTTGTTTTATATTTTTAATCTTTTATTTATTAAAGCAGTTCTTTTTCTGCTGTTTATTTTCTTTTCTGAACCGACTTCATTCTTACAGAGTTTTTTCTCTTGTGGAGTGTGAGCTACCTTAAATATGACCTTTGACCGAATAAATTAAATTAATAACAATTTTTACAGTAATTACTTAAGAAATAAATTAAATAATTCAATTTTTAAATAAAATAAATAGTTCAATTTAAATATTATGATTTTCTACTAGAGTATACCCCTGACTCGGGTTCGCATTTAATTAAAAAATCTTTGAAGAAGCATTGCTGAATTAATTAAATTAAAATTACATTTTGTAACTTTCGTTTTCCTAAGTGTTATCTCGAAAAGTTCAAGTACAGTTTGGATAATCCGGGGACACCGTAACATGTTCTTTGAAATTTTCTAATGTATAGTAATTATAATTAAGTATTTTTGCATTAGAATTAATTTATATTTTAACGGTAATGTCTCTGTTCGACAATATTGTTTATTCGTTTGTCTTCTTGAACATTGGAAGTTTCTCCAATCTTTATGGCATTAGACCTGATATATGCGTATTAATAAACGATGTTACAACAAAGATCATCGGCGAGGAAATTTTTAACAAAATGATTTTATTTTTTGTGTGATTTCTATTTTACTTTTTGTATTAAAATTGTTTTTACATTTGCAATTAATCTGATATTAAGTATTTTATACTTTTATCTAATTTTAGTAAATATTATCTAAAGCAGTGTTTCCTAACCTTTTTGTGTCATGTCCCATACAAGTCTACCAAAATTGTTATTGGCCCCTCCACTTCCTCTTCCTTTCTTAGGAATATAATTAAATATAATTTTTGATGTTGCGAAATTAATTGTTCACCGAAATAAAACCAGAAAATTGTTGAGAAAAAATTTCAAACATTCAAAATATTTATTAGAGGACGAAAAACTTTGAAAATGAAAATACCATTAAAATTATTGAGTTTTATCTAAAAATTTATATTTAAATTTTTTAAAAATTTAATAATTTTTAGATAAAGAGATTCTATGAATATTAAATTCTGGTATTATTTCATCTTATAAAATTGTTATTAAATTATTATCAGAAAGTTGGGCTTTCTTTGACGCCGTCCGCAGCTGCAGATATCGGCATGATAAGGTTATTAAATCTGCCGGCCGGCGTTGGCTGCGGCTGTCAATGTATTAATGATAACGGCGGCTATTAGATTTAATTCATTGTGCCTACGGTGTAAAAAACATCTTAAATCACAATAAAATTTTGCATGTTCGGTTTTAGATGAGTCAACTTTCCTTTTAAAAACTAAATTGCCCCCTAGTGGGGCGTTCGCCCTACGTTGGGAAACATTTGTCTAAAGAAACGATTTTTGATTAATCCAACATTTTGAAAATGATAGATAACAGAATATAGACCATTTCTAAGGCATTGTTAGTATCAGATATAGAAAGTAGAGAATAAAGGTAAAGAATACTTGAAATACAAAGATCAATGTATTCTAAGTATGCGTTCTGATCCTTTCACATTCAAGTTTGTACTCATGTTGGTTGAGTTGATTGTAAAAAGAATGATTGTAAAAGTAATTATAAAAAAAGTAGATTGTAAAAAGAACGTGATTACTTATTTACATCTAATATTTTGGAACTTTGGACAATGGAAATGATGATCCACTCTTAGTGCATGTTTCATGGAATACGAATTGTTATGGAAAGATGGTTATCTAATTACACGATCTGCTTGTAAGATACCATTAACAAGCTTTAAACATTTGCGATTCCTGTCAAATGAACCTGGCGCAATTCTGCCACTTTCAATTCGACCGCAAGTCATTCGAATTCCCTTTGCTATTCTCTTGTATTTGTCAATCACCAATTTATTCCTTCCATTTCTCCTGGAATAAATTAATAGCTCCAACGATGGTTACTGTTCTCCCACCGGGTTCCAGTTCTTCGAGTAACCTTCATCTTCACCTTATTTCTATTTTGTGGGTTCTTGAGGACTGATTATTTGTTTCTCTTTCTTAGTTGTTCCAAAAGTTGGCGACGTCGAGGACGAATAGATCAAGAATCAAAAGAATAGAAATTTCCGATAGTTTATCGACCCTCATTAATCGGGTTCTTTTGTTTCTTTGGCACAATTTAGTTTATATTTTTGTCCTATTTGTTTTAATTCATTAATGATTTTTTGTGATAGTAATAATTTAATTATGTATAAATTTTATGTTCGGAATTTGAATTTGTTATTATTATTGCTTTATTTTGAAAACA
>MQRK01221535.1:7906-20468 GCA_001938485.1 Girardia tigrina
ATCGAGTCGCGGTTGTGGTACGAGGACGCCGATTGGTTGATGGACAGTCGCGGGCACACGGTGATCAGGAAGCACGGGTCGTGTCGGGACATGTTCTCCCATTCGCGCCGGATGTGCTCGGCCGTGTTGACGACGACCGACACGTCCGCGCGCACCGACCTCGGGTGGTTGCGCCCGATTTCCGGCTGACCGATCTCGACGATCTGGAAGCCGGTGATGGCGAGCGCCATGCGACACCAGCCGTGGAACAGGACGTCGCCCTGCTCGCCGAGCACGGGCTGCATCATCCCCAGACACTGCTCGATGTCCTGCTTGATCTCGTAGGTCGCCTCCAATCGAAACAAATCGAAGTTCCTCATCAAGTAGTCGTGGAAACTCAGATACTGGACCGACAGTTTCGGCACGGCGAAGTTCTCCTCCACCGAATAAACGCCCTCGGGGATCGAGTTCTCGTCGTAGATCAATTCCTCGGTCGGGTAGAGCGCCAGATTGTTGATCCGGTTGAGAGTGGACGGTCGTTTTTTGTAGTAATAGGCGAACATTTTCACGATATCGTCTTTCGAGTACTTGTCGCAATTCGATTTGGGCAGGATCTGCAACTCAGTGGCGAGCTCTTGCAATCGGTCCTCGGGCTGGTCGGTGAGCACTCGGACCAGATTTTCCGGTTTTCCCAGCCACCCGAGATTCGACAGACAGATCTCTTTCATCGGGTCCCGGAACAGCGCGTACGCGGTCTTCTGCAGCGTCAATAACCGCTCCTGGTGGCGAACCTCGAGCTCCATTTCCGTGACCGTCGATCCGCTGATTTCGTCCAACTCGAAGTTGACATAGAAATCGAGCATCTCGAGCAGCTGGTGAAAGAGTCGCAAGTCCGAGCTGAGTTTCAGCAGCGGGGAGTTCTGGGCGCGGACAATGGCGCGCTTGTCGTCGATCACCGCGTTGAAGTATCGCCGGGAAACGAGCGCGCTGTCGAGGTTGATGAAGAGCACGAGACAGTTCTCGACGAGCCTGATGACGAGCTCATCGAACACGCCCGATTCGCCGTTGTCGTCGAGGATCTCCAGGAAATAATCGATGAGTTTCGGGAGGAATTCTCGCTTGAATTTCACCTTGTCGTCGGTTTTCTTGTCGGCTTTCAGGAGTCGATTGAATTTCTTGCGGTAGTCGGTGCTCTTGGCCAGCTCGCGCTCGAGCCGCTTGTCCGTCAGGCTCATCCACATGCCCATCGACAGCAAATGCTTGATTTCCTCGAACACAAAAGTGATTTCCGTGAGCGCCAGGAGAGTATTGTTAAGGAATTGGATCAACACGATCTTTTCCAACATGAATTTCTTCAATTCCGATAGATTGTCGATCGATTCCTTTGGATTCCATCTCGATAAAATGAATTCTAAGACCCGCTGAAAGAGAGCGGGGAAATTGTCTGGATTCGAGCTGATTGTATCCCAAGCGTTGATCTTCTCGGCCAATTTCTCGTTGATTATCGCACAGATCGATATGATGAAATCGTTTTCACTGTCCGGGCGGAAATTCGGCCAAAGATATTTTTCGAAATATTGTGTGAATTCGAGATTTTGGATTTGTTTGTGAGCGAATCCGAATTGCAACATTTGTTCATTGTAAATGCGACTGACGACACCGATATCGAATTGTGTTTGATTGCTGGACCAATATTTTTGTGAAATAGCACTGATATCATTATTTATATCCATTTGTTTGTTCGATTTTTGAATTTGGATTATTAAATTGTGATTATTTAAACAAAATTGGATTTGGTTTTTTTTAATTTGGATTTTAAATTATTGAAATAGGAGCGGGAGTTCGTAATGATCATTGTAAAATAATTATTAAGTTATTTTGAAAAAAAAATCATTGCAATTAAATTAGTTATTTAATAGAAAAATAAAAATGCATGATTAAATTAATTTTTTAGTATTAGTTTGTTAAATACTAATGTATTCTTAATGTAATAATGTATTCTTAAGATCTTAATTGCAATTTCGTCATTTTCATTAAAATCAGGAAAGTAATTCATTAGAAAAACAACAACATATTGTAATATTAATATATACGATTTGTATTCTATCAAATCGTAAGGTAAATTTTTCTTTAACATAATTAAAAACAAAATATTAATGAGTATAACCCTCACTAAAAGTAGTTATTTATAATTAGCCAGATCGAAATTTAAATAATTTTAAAATTTAAAATTGATTTCATATTCAATATAAAAAAATTGATATTTAAATAAATAATTAAGAATGTTGGATAAAAAAACAAAGGATAAACAAAATCATCAGACAACCGACATTGAATAGAAATGTAAAATATAAATGGTGATTTTTTCTTTCATTTATGTCTAAATATATCTGAAATATGTTTTAATAAAGATATTCAAAAATAAAATGCACAGAGTAAAATATATTGAGTCTTCGAGAGGCTTGTGGTAGAACCTTCGAAAACCAAATAAACTTTATTTTATTCTGGTTCGATCGATCTAAGTGATGTGCTTAGAACGATGGGTCAATTTATGTAATTTTAGAAAGATTTATCAATTACTTTAAAATTTTAATAACAGCGAAAAACGAATATTCAAAATAAGATTTATTTGAGTATTCACAAATAATTACATATATATATATACATACAGGTAAAGATTCACAAATTGCAACTTTTTTGAAACAATTTATCCAAAAAAGTTGCAATTTGTGAAATTGGTGTATAAAAATAATTTATAATAGTGTTGGGATATAGGTGACTTATAGAATAATTTAACAAGAAGTCACAGAGATTATTATTTCGAAAAATATATTTCTTTATTTACACGATACAATTTTATCTTTAAATATTTAAAAGAAACTACTTATTCTATTTGTTGGGTATATTAAATTATCTTTAATCTCAATATTCACTTTTTAAAACACAAATATTAAATCTTTATCTTTAATCGTAAATCTCTATTCTTTATTCTTTAATCAATAATTTTTAATCAATAATTCTTAATCAATAATCTTTAATCTTTGATCTGACTCAAATTAATCAGAAGGGACTTCCAACATAAATATATGAATAATGAACACAAATTATTTTATGAAACTTTATTTCAAATAGCAAAAATTAACACGTCAAAAATAATAATAATAATTCAATTCTTGATGACAGAATACAAACACAAAACAATATTTCGTACGAGTTAATAGATTACAGTAACAACTGTGAATCTCCCAAAACGAACGATATTGAACTCTTTAAATTAAACCTTCTTCTCCCATACGGGTTACTTATGGCTTAACAATATTTTTAAAAGAATAAAATAAAAATAAAATAAGTTTTTACGTTACTTGTTAACGCGACTTCTTCTTTAACTTTCTTGCAAATATTTTTGGGCAAACTAAAACTAAATTTGCTGCTGTTTATATAGCAGTTTTCATCAGCCTTGAAAATTGATGAGATAAAACAAAGACTAAAATATTTATAATTTTTGATGAAGTAAAACAAACATTTATAATTTTTAATTCAAGTTTTGTTAAACTAAATATTATTTTGTTTGAAACTAATAATTTTACTAAAAGAATTATTTAAAAATTTTTCTTTATAAAATTTTATCAAAAGTGTTCACATGTATTTTTCGAAACCCTAACATATTAATGAGTTTATATTTTAGGTAATGTGAGAAGAGGGAGTACTCTTGCCCACGAATGATTTTATAAAAGATATATAAAAATATTTTACCGACAATATAAATATATATATTTATTTTATGGTTCGTACTTTTTTAAACTAAATCGATCGTTTCTTCAATTGGCTTTTTATTCAAATTCAGTATTCAGTTTCTTTTTTGTGTCTTCTTTAAAATTCTGCTTTTCCTTTTATATGAGATAGTTTGTTTATTGACGTGGCAATCAGCTGATTCTAAATAGTTCAGTGATTAATGATTCCACATAAACAAACTCACGCAAAAATATAATTAGGATTTGTACTTTTACCTTTAATTAATTAAAATAATTTTTTCTTTCTCTTTTTTTAAACTCTTTCTCCTTTTATACTACCCTTTAAATATAATTCATTTTTATTTATCTTTTTAAAATATAATGTTTCTTTTCCATCATAAACATTCTTTTCTTTTATTTCTTTTTTTATTAAATTCTAATTCTATTATTTATATATCTTTTATATTTAATATGGTAAATAAGTAAATACTTCTATTTAACTTCAATTAATTTAAACAAAAAATACTTTTATTAATATTATACTCAACAATAGCAAAAGACAAAATGAATCTGAAAAAAGAAAGAGAATGAAAAGAAACAACAATTTATTTATATTGTAAATTTTTAGAAATAATTTTCTTGCCTATTCTTTGTAAGAATAGAATTTCTTCAATGGTTAAATTGCTTTCTGAATAATCAATGGTAATATTTAAGCTTTTGATAACATTATTGATACTAATATCTGGATTAAAGCAATCATTGTTTTGATCTTTACCGTCAGAACGAATTTCATCAACTATATTTTCCTCCGTGATTATGTTACCGAAATTTCATATGCTCCCGATGCCCATTGCATTATTTCTTCATCTTCTACATTTGAATCTGTGACAACATGCCGATATAAACTGATTAATGATTTCTCATCACATTCCTTAATATCAATAGGTATTGATTCTAAATTTTCCAAAAATTTAGGAACTGAGGACTCATTAGATGACAGCTTTTCTCCACAGATTTTTAAAAGACGAATAGAATACCTTTTTTTAAATCTTTCTACCCAACCATGGCTACCTTCAAACTTTACGTTGGCATTTAATTCTTTATGGAATTCTAATGCTTTCAATTGTAACATGGTGTCAGATACCGTGTTATGTTTCATTCTCTCATTAAGGAACCAATTATATACTGCTTTTTCAGTGTCATGCATTGTCACCTTTGTTATTCTTTTAAGCTTTGTCACAGGAAGAATGGTTTACTTAGCAAAATCATATATTTTGTCGGTATTGTTTCTAATTCGTATTATTGTACTTTTATGTACATTATATTTCGCACATATTACTTTTACTGGAATACTTTCCTTTATATCATTCAGTATATCTAATTTCTGAGAAAAGAATAATTTCTTTTTATTATTCATGGATATCTAAATTTTTTAAGTAATTCAAATTTAAACTATTTACTTTTTGTTTAATATTTTGCTAAATATAATATTAAAACAATTTTTTGGAAAAAAGTTGCATTTAATGAATAAGGTGTACTATTTTTGTTGCAATTAGTATTAGTTGCAATTTGTGAAAAGTTGCATTTTGTGAAGTTGCAATTTATGAATCTTTACTGTATATAGGTAGAAAATAACCTAACAATTTTATGTATATCTTTTTATGTATATCTTGATTTTGATATATCTTGTAACACTATTTAAAATAAAAATCATAATGTTTTATTGAAGTTAAATGTCCACAGAATGTCTTATTAAAAAAATAATTTATAATTGAATTATTTAAAATTAAAGAAAAAATTATTTAGGAATTGAATTTTTACAGGACATGTCCATTAAAATATTTTTAAAGATATAAATTTATATTTCAATTAATAAACATTGTAAAAATTAATAAAACAAAAACAAAATATGATTTATGCAAAATTGAATAAAAAAACACACATATATATTGTCAGGGTTTCGAAAAACACATATTAACACTTTTGATAAAATTTTAAGTAAAAATTTAAAATAATTCTTTTGGTAAAATTATTCATTTCAAGCAAAATAATATTTAGTTTAACAAAATTTGGAATTGAAAATTAAAAATATTTTAGTCTTTGTTTTATTTGATCAATTTTCAAGGTTGATGAAAACCACTATATAAACAGCAGCGAATTTAGTTTTGTTTGTCCAAAAAATTTCTTTAACGACTAAACAAAAAAGTAAGTCAAGTAAATTACTAATTGTTCTTTAATATACTTTTGTTAATTTGTATAAAACCATAAGTATCCCGTATGGGAGAAAAATGTTTCTATTAATTTTAAAATTATCGTTCGTTTTGGAGATTCACAGTTTTCCGTGTAATCTGTTAACTCGCACGAAATATTGATTTGTGTTTATGTTTTGTCATCAAAGAATTGAATTCTTATTATTTTGGACGTGTTAATTTGTGTTATTTGAAATAAAGTTTCCTAAAAGAATTTGTGTTCATTATTTATATATTTATGTTGGAAGTCCTTACTGATTAATTGGAGTCAGATTAAAGATTAAAGATTTGTGTTTTAAAAAGTAAATATTTAAGATTAAAGATTTTAATACCCAACATAAATATATTTGGTGAGCCCTCTGTTCTTAAAACAAAAAGAGTTTATTTTTAATAATTGAAATTTCGAAAAAAAGTATCAAAACGTCTAATTATCCTTTGAAAAATCGGAAAAAAAGTTAAAAAAACGATGGCAGAAAATAGAGAGAATAATATAGATTTTGCGAGTTGTTAAAAGTTACCTGTAAATCAATATGGGGGAGACCCCGTGGAATTTGTAGATTTTATGACAGAATATTTTATGTTAGCTACAGCGTATGGATGGGCCGAAAAAATAATGATTCAAAGATTACCGTTATATTTAAAAGGTGCAGCTATAGAAGTTTTTAATCACATTGATAAAAATGGAGTTGAAACTTGGTCAAATATGAAAATTTAATGGCTGAAAAATTAATAAGTGGCGATGTTGGTAGAATCATACGGAAAAGTTTTATTCTTGATTTCAAAATGCGGAGGAATCAGTTGCTGAATTCGCTTTTCATTTATCCACACTTGCGGAAAAAGCGTTTGGAGAAAAGAGAAATTGGACAGAACAAACAAAAAAGATAGTTGAAGAACAGTTTTGGGCTGGAGTTCAAAATAATATAAGAACAGCACTTTGTTTTATGGACTATAAAAATTACGATGATCTGGTAAAAAAGGCTATGAAAATATAAATGAATACTACTGCAGCTCCTATTCGACCAGTATGTGTAACTGAACTGAAACCGATAGAAAGACCTAAATAGAAGATATATTCAAACAACAGTGATACAGATAAAGATTTTCAAAGTTATTTATCTCAAAAAATGCAAAGATATAGACCACAAAATTAAAATCCAAGATAATATCAATATTTTGGCGTTAGAAATAACAATAATCAAAGCCCAAATTATTCGAGAAGTCCGAATTTTTCAAGATCAATGAGATTTAACGACACTAGAGAGTCAAATAATTGTACAAGAAAACCTCAATGTTATAACTGTTACAAAATTGATCATGTTAGCAGTCAATGTTGGTTCAAAAATAATACAAATAATAATTGAAATTTACCTATTAAAACATGTTACAAATGTGACAAAAGAGGTAATCTAGCCAATGTATGTAGAACAGATATGACTAGAAATAGATCTTTAACTCCTTTTCCACAGAGAGCAAAACTTAACAGTGAAGGTCAAATACAGTGTGAAAAATGTAAAAAATATGGTCATGTTGCCAGATCATGTAGATCAAATACAGAAATACCATTACCATCAATTTTGAAAAAGAAAATTAAATTCAAAGATAATCAATCAGGAATAAATTGTTTGTCATCCGATGATGAACGTTCCAATGATTCTATGAAAACAGATGTTAATGAATTAAGAAAACAATTTGACAGAATGTCCATAAGACTTAATAAAACTGATCAAAGTATACAGATGTTATCAACATCAAAGGACAAAAGTAAAAATAAATTGAAACAAAATGAAAATAATAGTAAAGTGCATAGTGTTTCTGATAAAATTGGTGATGTTAAGTTAGATAAATCGAGAATATATATGAGTAGATTAATAAATGAAATGGAAATGAATAAAGATTTAAATGGTAAAATAAGTAAACATATTAAAGAAATAATTGAATTGAATTTACCAAATGATAAAACTGAACATTTTATAAAGTTGGTAGTGAATTATTTAGATTATAATAAAACGATGAATTGAGAAATGAAAACATTTTTGAAATTTTTAGGAGAACAATTGAGAAAAATATCTATGACGGAGAATCTTCAGATTTTTATAACTCTTAATGGACAAGAATTTACAGTAATTCAAATGGATCATCTTCAAAAAGTTGAATAATTGAAGGAAATGCTTGTGCAAAAGATTGGAAATGATAAATTTATTATGAATTTCAAATGTTTGAATTAGAATCAGAGGACTATTTAGTGGATTATGGAATATTACCAAATAACATTTATACTGTTGATATTATAATGTTAGAAAATAATGATAATAAAATGAATATATCTGAAAATTATATTAAAGATTTGGAATTACGATTAAAAAATGAAGTTAATGATGAAAAGTTAAAGAATATAATTAAAAAAATAGAAACGTTAAACATTAATGATAGTGTAATAAATAATCTTAGATCAGTATTAATATATAAATTAAAGCAAGAAACGATGTAGAAAAAAGAAATACAAGAAATTTTGATAAAATTTGGACAATATAGTAGACAGAAAAATAAAGATATTCAAAGATTATTTCTAGCAATAGAAGTTCCAGGGAAAGGTACAATTAATACTGCTGAAGTGTGGACAATTAAAGTAAAAACTTTAAGACAAAAAGTCAAAGAAATGTTTAAAATTGAAGGAACAGTAGTTTTATTTCTTTTGGATTAAGAATTACAAAATGAAAATTATTTATATGATTATGGTTGCTATGAAAAATGAATTAATAATATAACAGTTTATTATATTGAAGAATGTTACGATACTAATGATTTTAATGAATTTACTGATGATTTTCAAAAAGTTTAAATAAAAAAGGAAGAAAATATGTTGCAGTATCAAAACATTCCCGATGCAGATATAAATGTTAATTTAATAAGTAAAAGTGTGTCAAAAAGAAGTAAAAAGTTTCGAAATAATGTAATAAAAGATGAATCTTTGGAATATAACAAAATTGATGATAGTAAAAAATCTAAATATAATTCGAGAATGTGGTGGTTATCATTAATTATGATTTTATTCTTATGTGTATTTCCAACGATGTCTTTAGTAGCGTATAATTGTTCACAAACAGAAGTGGGAAAAATATATTCATTAATGAATGTCGTCGAATGTGCTGAAGATTATCCATTTCAAATTAAAGAAGAGAAAAATGTTTTATATCATTTATATCAAGAATCAGGATTTAGAAGAGCAAAAGTACGAGAGTGTATAGTCAAACGTGCAAATTATGTTTTTCATTGTGGAAAATGGAGTCACTCTTCTCTTATTAAAATAGATGCTATACCGAGACCTGTTGATATTCTACCAGAAAATTGCGAAGCAACATTTCTAAAGAAAAAAACTAAAAATTGATTCCACTTTAACTGCTAAAGTTGGATATATTACAAGAGAATCTGTATTTCGAATAGGAGTAATGGATCCGGATGGAGAATGTAAAGGAGAATCTGTAAAATTGGGAAATAAAATAGTAGATAAAATTATGATATCAGAAGAATATCAAACAGAATTGAGAGAATTTGATGGAATTTTTGATGATGTTACAGGGAAATTACAGTCTCATCCATTTTGTAATTATCGAACTACAAGCTGTCAAACAGGAGAATCTGTATTATTATACCCAGTTACAGTCCTATGTGTTGCGGTCGAAAAATAATATAAAAATACCTAATACGTGTAATTATAAATATTGGGAAAAGAAGTATAAAAAGGAAGACTGAGGGGAATAATACATTTATTTTAAAACAAAAAGATAGGTCCCAGGATCGTTTTTGGTTACTCGTGTCAAGGGGGGCAGCATTGTGTCGCAACTAAAAAACAATAGATAAAGAAAATTAGACAAGTGAATTGAAAGCCTACTCGATGAGAAGGACCAAATAACATGATAAGTCGCTGGAACTAAACTGCCGAACCCCGAAAACGTTGAGAAGAAGTTAGTTGCTCTACAAAATAAAATAGTTAATTAAAAAGTGACCAAAATTAATTAAAGTACCTCTTGGACGACCCGTTGTTGTTTAGGGGTCATCCGACCCTCCACGCGTAGCTTGTGACAAGACCGGTCCCTGGATGTGGTCTGCGAAGTCACGGTATTTTCCTGAAGAGGGTTATACCCCTGCAAAGAAATGTAAATTAAGAAAAGAAGAACAAAGGTTAATTAACGAACAAAGAACAGTAAATAAAACTTACGATGATTCAGGCCAACGAATAAAGAACAGTGTCACACGATGAACAGTCATCGGTGACAAAGAGGCCTTGTGACCAACAATCATTGTCTGGAGACAGACACACGGCCTAGCAACAACCCATCCAACAAATCAGGATTCGAAAATAACTAGCCTGGCCAACCAGAAACGGCCACGAAAAACACATCACAACAAACGAAATAGTGAGTGTTATAAATATAACACTCACTCGGACCAGTTTCACACTTTTACGACACAATAATACTCTTACAGATTTGAACACAATTTCCAAATTACAATTTGTTTGCGCGTTTCAACCGATTAACACGAGCCAACAAGAAGATAACCATATTATCAAGACGCAATCGGAACCGAACCTATTACTACGAGCATGAAGAATTGTGAGAAACCATCAGCCGATAGACGTCCCGAAACCGAGATCGAACCACTCTGAACGCTTCTAACTAGAGACGCGTCGACCGGCGAAGAATCGAACCATTACTGGCCGTGCACGAGCGATAATACAGAACAAACCTTCGGGAACCGAAAATTGTAATTTTTTTTTATTGATAGTTATCGTTTAGTCAACCTAAATAAAAGTATTTGAATAATCTATCGAATCTTCATTTTTTTATTTTATTTATTTATTTTATCTATTTATTATTCTAATGTGTGTTTATGTGATTGATTATAAGCCAAAGCCCTTTTCTTCCGAGATAGAGTAAGTCACCCGTCGTCCCGCCGTCGCCGCCTTCTGAGATGCCCCGCGAGAATTTGCGCTCGAACGCGCGTTGGAAAAATGTCGGCAGTTATGCCGATCCGATCATTGTCGATATAGCATCGGTGCCCTTCGAAGTGTTCCTTCGGGAGAGTCGCGCCAGGTTGACTGCCGAGAAAGTGGAAGCGCGGGCGTGTCCGCGCAAGTCAAACGAACACTCTTAGAACATTTAAATCGAATATAGTTTTCCCTAGTATCAGTTTTGTTAATTTCTTTAGCGTTTTATTTTTTTTTGTTGTGTGACTTGTACATAGTTAACGTGCAGAGTTTCGCGAGGTATAGAACTAAAATAAGAATAAAAGAATATTTGTTGGGAAGTATAACGGAATCGTTTGATTGAAAGTACTTGCAAACAACTCAATGTTTGAAGATATAGAATATTTTATTCTTGAATATATGTATATTGCAATCTGTCACTATTTGTAGTTTTGCGTTTTTTCCCTTAAGTTGGAACTATATGGGCAGAATTACTTAAGTTTTCATGGATAAATCGTATTTTATTCATTTATTTGTCGTTTTTATTTATATAAAATTTTACTGCTTATAAAGGGAGGTTTTGACGAATTATTGCGTAAGATTAGTTGATCGAAATAATAACAGTTTCCGTTATAAATTAGAATTAAAGGGACTAGTTTTATATAAGTAAAGTTTGTAGAACAAGTTTCTGGTTACAGAAGTTCCCTCTCACTTGCAAAAATTATGAAATATTTATTATTTCTACTTCGTTTCGATTTATTTTGATTAATTGTCTTCATTAAATTTAGCGAATATTATTTTTCAAAAATAAAGTTTTAAAGAAAAAATAGAAAATTGATAAAAGGCTACAGATAAATTATATTCTATAAGAGAATTACCTATTCTATTCCTGTGTATATCTTTTAAAGACGGGTTGGAATTCTTTCGATTAAAATCCCGTGAGGGTCAAAAATATGCCCAGAATCGCGATGAAAATTGATTGATTAAAACAATCGACCTTAACAACCGACTGTTACTGAATTTTATAATTCGATTACTCCGAAAGGAAATTCCAATCGTATTCTAGAGGAAATCTATATAGGTCTAATTAGTTATTTTGGTTAAGTTTAGGTATTAGTAGTCTTGAGCGACGGTTTAATTGAATTTTAGGGAATTACGATTTCATAATTCAATTTTATAACGAATTATGATTTAATGTAAAAATGACATGATTTATCCCAATGAGAAACACTTTGCAGATAGAATTCATAGCTGACGGAGTGTGAGTTTGTGAGACTAATCATTTAACCTGACGAAATAAAATAGAGAATAAAATAGTAAAATCGAGTTATAGAGAATTTACAGATTGAGCGATTACTAAGCGCGTTCATCGAATAATTGTAGGCTAAATTTATTTAATGCTGTTGGTGATTGTTTGCTCGCAGGCGTCGATTAATAATAAAATTATTAATGTTTAGATTTATGATTTATAATGTTCTACGAGTTAAGGCAGAAAAGAATTGAATATCGAACCATAATTAAATGAGCGGTAAAAATCTTGATAGGTAAACGAACATATCCCGAATTTATTTGATAAGGTTTTGCGCGATAAACATTTCAAGAATCGAGCTAGTAAATAAAGTAACTATCGGATCGCT
>MQRK01221540.1:0-16105 GCA_001938485.1 Girardia tigrina
TTAAAGTTCAAATTTTGTAATTTTATCTACATATTAATTTTATTTAAAAAATGATTTTATTTAAAGAAAGAATATTTATTTAATTTAAAACTTAGTTAAAAGCTATTTACTTTATTTAAATTTTTAATATTAAAATTTGAGACGATTTAATATTTTTAATGTTTTTTAAATATCTTATGCTGTACTTTAAAATGCAAATTATACTCGAATAATTTGTGGAATAATTCATCGTGGACATCCAAAATATCAATTTTCCATCTGTGTGGGAGAAACACATTTCCAAATACTAAACTCAACATACAAAATTCAACAAACCAATTTCAACATACCAAATTTAAAATATTCCTCACATAAATAATTGTTTTAATTTAAGAATTCAAAAATGATGAAAGAACAGTTACTTTAAAATCAGACATTATTTGGCTAATTAATTTCGGTGGATTGTCAAATCCAGTGCTCCGCAACCGGTGTGCCGCAACAGATGCATAAGAAATTCTTAAACAAAATAATTTTCTTCAAGAATTGTTTTTAAAAAAATATTCATTTCTCTAAGAAAAAAATTCACAAATAAATTCAAAAATGCAAAGAAAACACTTTATCAATTTACAAAAGAACAAATCGCATCGCTAAGCCTCAGCAATATTTACCGCGAGTTGTCGTGAAATCGAAAAAATTTGGTGGTATAATTAAATAATTTTCATTTCATTTGTTTGATATAACTTTTTTCCTTTGATTATAATTTTTTCCAAATATATAATCAGATTATAATCGAAAATGTTTAGCAAAGAAGTTAGTGCAGTGACTGTAAAATTCAATCATATTAATATTTGAAAATGTAATTTAATATTTAAAAATAAATTAGTTCTATGCATTCGCGGTTAATGAAATTTTACCATGTATTCTTCAGTAGTTTTGTTAACAATATATATTAAAATTTTCACATTTTGAACAGAAATTTTATAATACAATACTTAATTTGTATGAAATTAAACATTGTTTAAATCTATTACGAATGTTTTTCGCTTTTCTAGTGAGTATTCGTACTGAAAATGCAGTTTTCTCGAGACGATATTAGAAAAATCATTTATTACAACTGGAAGAGAGGACTGTCAACTGCCAATAATCAAAAAGAAATCAACTGCATATTTGGTGAAGGCACAGTTAGCCTCAGAACATGCTCCGATTGGGTAGCAAAATTAAATAGTGGAAACTTTGTCTGTGAGGATGAGCCACACTGTTGGCGGCCGTCATACAATTTGGAAAAGTAGATACTAATTGTTCTCAAAGAAGATCAACGAGCTATAACAAGAAAACTTGCTTTTTATTGTAAAAATACTTTATTATAAAAATTCATTTGTTATTGAAATTTCGGCAGAAACTTTTGAGCCAAACCTGTATAATTCGGTTCTTTACAATCGAACAAGAAATAATAAGAAAATTCTCAACTATCATTCGCAACATTTTAAATAGTGAATGGAAATACTAATCTTTTTTGTGAAAACTGATCGATTATATATTAAACAATAATAAATAAATACTAAGAATGTTGAAAATTAAGGTTGTTATAATGTACTAATTTTTCATGGTGAATAAGAATTTTGCATCTTTATTTGTCTAAATCGATTATGTCGTACGTGTTGAAAAGATTCAGTGCTGAATATTATGCGGAAGGCCATCCGATATCTTCATTGGTAGCACGACGGATAGGGGACGTCGGAACGATGTCGGTTCACTTTCCAGCAACGGTGCCATCATGGCACACCATAGTAAGACTTGAATATTAATTTTCAAATCCATTGAACTAATTATGTTTAACACATAACTCTCTCCCAATATTTTTGAAAAGAAAACGTAATAAAGAATTTGAAAATAACTAAACTTTGCAAAAATAATTTATAGAAGCAGATGATCTATTCTTTTTAAAATAAATTTTAGTTCTTCTTTTAGAGTTTTTTTATTTAAATAGTTACTAAAAATGAATTAATTTTGAACGTTATATTTTTTCATTCTCATGGTTTATTATTATTTTTGCATATTTCAAAGGTAATATTTGTAATTTACTAATACGAAACAATATTTGAAAGTTATTGTTTCATAAATTTTGAAATATATAAAAAATTATCCATAAAGAAAGATGTTCAGTTCTAAAAGTGATTTTGAGAATTGCGGTAATGACAATCCTAATTGAATTATAATTAAATGTGTTAAAAGCAAACTTAATGTTGTTGATAAGTAGGATTGGATACATCCATTTTCATAGACAAATATCAAAACATTTTAACAAAATTATTGAATTTATATGTGTTATTTGAAAAATAATGTTGACCTTCATTTACATTTATTAGTGTAAATTTCATCTAACCGGCTCATGATGATTTGGGTAAATGAGAAAGTGCTCCATCTTGTCACAGGCTCACTGAATTAAGTTTCTCATTTCATGATGTTATTTGCAACGAAGGATAAAACTTATGCATTAAGAGACTATTTGGCCATAACTGTTTCCTCAAAAATAGGCTCAAATAAATGAAAACTACTTCTATCACTCCATATTATGGTACGATCTTCTCCTTTAAATTTTAATAACAATCCTTCATAAGTGTGAGGAATATTTTAAATTTGGTATGTTGAATTTTGTATGTTGAGTTTAGTACTTGGAAATGTGTTTCTCCCACCCAGATGGAAAATTGATATTTTGGATGTTCACGATGAATAATTATTCGAGTATAATTTATATTTTAAAGTACAGCATAGATATTTAAAAAACTTTAAAAATATTAAATCGTTTCAAATCTTCATATTAAAATTTAAATAAAGTAAATAGTTTTAACTAAGTTTTAAATTAAATAAATGTTCTTTCTTTACATAAAATCATTTTTAAAATAAAATTATTACTAAAATTACAAAATTTGAACTTTAAAAATAAAATCATAAAATAATGAAAAATTTGTTCGAATAATTGTTTATTAAATAACATTAACTAAAATTCATCAATTTAGAACGATGTCGAATTACGAAAGCTTTGCTAAGAGTTGTCCAAAATACAATTCTAATTGTATTGAAAATAAAAGTTCGAAAAGTCATGCAGGTGTTCTTAATAATAAGGGTTTACAATCAAGATGAAATAGGACATAGTGATGATAATTATAAAAATGTTTAAATTATTTTAAATAATTTCGATTCAAATTATGACAGAATTTTCACCGAATCACTGTAATAAATTATCATGAACCATTCTTCATACATGTTATTAATTAATTACTTTCATAAAAATGTAATTAGTGCATCATTAATTTTAAAGAATTGTTATTATGTAAATTTTATTGTATTCTCTTTACTTCAGGTCCCGGTAATGAATTAGGTACACCAATTAACATTAAAGATGCTGAGAAGCACATATTCGGAGTAGTACTTATGAACGATTGGTCTGCTCGGGATATTCAGAAATGGGAATATGTACCACTTGGACCATTTTTAGGGAAAAGTTTCGGAACTACCATATCACCTTGGGTCGTTCCAATCGCAGCATTAAAACCCTTCCTCTTGAAAAGCAATCCTATTCATGAACATGAACCATTGGAATATTTACAGGACGACTCTCCTTTCACGTTCGATATTAACTTAGAAGTGTTCATAAAACCCCAAGAATTGTCGGAGCCGGTTGCGGTTTGCAAATCAAACAGCAAACATTTGTATTGGACAATGAAACAGCAATTAGTTCATCACTCTGTGAATGGTTGCAACATCAGACCTGGAGATTTATTGGCGTCGGGAACAATATCTGGTGGAACTGTGTAATTAGATTTAATAAGATTGAATTATTTTTATAAATAGGACCTCAATCAGACAGCTTCGGATCAATGCTAGAGCTTTGTTGGAAAGGAACGAAAAACATTGAATTGGCACCAAACTGTACTCGGAAATTTTTACAGGATTTTGATGAAGTCATTATCAAAGGATTTGCGGAAAATGGTAATGGTATTAGAATAGGATTTGGGGATTGTTCAGGTGTTCTGTTGCCCGCAAAATCTCACACATGAACTGGAAATACAATATTTTGTTATAGGAATTTTCAATAATATATGCACTATTCGTTTATCTGACATCTTTTCTATTAGGCTTAACAAATAATTCAATACATAATGTCAAGAGCAAATAGATGCTTCACAAAATTCATTAAATTACCTTTCGCAATGTTTCATTTTCTCATTTAAAACATTTTCATTTAAGCAACTCAGAAATCGAGTAAGTCAAAATGCAAATGATGATTTGAGGAATTTTTCCCTCCTTTCGGATATCCATGTTGCACGTGGTGTGGGCTAGAAAATTTGAATGTGTGACAGAACCAGGGTTTTATTAAGATTAATTTATAATAATTTTAAAATTGTAAATTAAGTAAAATCAGCCAATTTCAATAAAATAGGTGCAAATTCAAATTAATCTGACAAAGATCACCGCGTTGCGATAATGCTGGTAGAAATGAAATTTTATACTCGATGAAAATTGAATAAAAATTTGTGAAAACAATAAAAGATTTAAGGAAATATTATTTAAAAAAATCAGACTTTTAATGTAACTTCTTTAAAACTCTTTCGTTACCAAAGGTTTTGAGATTTTGATATTCGTGTTATTGTAATCAACTGTTACTGAAAAGAATGGACGTAAAAGATTTTTATGGTGCAGGTGGTTAGTGTTTTAAGAAGTTAAGAATTTCAGATTTTTTGTGTAAAATAGTCGACCCTCAAAATAATGACACCCGCAGAGACAGGACCGTAGGTGTCACAGTATCAAGGACGGCAAAATTTTGCATAAAAAATATAAATTAAACATAAAAATAATCAACCACATTTATTAAGGATTATAACAGTCTATAATCTTTTTTTGGGCCACTACCTGTATTTTTTCATCGATTATATAGTCTTCAAGCTTATTGCAAATTCAGTGGAAATACAGGTAACCTCGTTAACTCGATTTGGAAGGGACCTATATAATTTATCGAGTTATCCAAATTTTCAAAAAAAGTATTACTTATTACAGTGGGAATTTAATGCATAATCTGTAATTTTAAACTGTACTTTCATGGCATCATGGGATGTTGTAATAAATCTTTCTGAATTAACAATGTTAAGTAATATATCTTCGGCACATTTCACTGATTGGACATAGCAATGCAAAGTATGAACCGCATTTTGAACCGCCGAATATGTTGGAACTGATGCATTATCAGCATCCATATTGTGAGGAGAATTATCATCAAAACTAATAAATGTTTGTTGCGTAATGTATGTATGGAATGTTCTAGGTGTGATCTTTGTATTGTTGTGTAATAGGTCACGACCAAAATAGTGTGTATGGTGAAATGAATGCGTGTATGTTTGACCCAGATTGATGACGGCATTAATCAATATATATACTGATGATATTCCTCATTTTAGTTTCTTTAGAAAGATTATATTGTCTTTGAATAAATATTATGACAGTCTCAAAGTCTTCTAACACATATTATCATCGTCATTATTACTATAATCATCGCCAGGTTTAGTACTTTTAGTTGAGAGAATTATATAATCATCGTATCCATAGTGTGGATATCAAGGTTAGAATTCAGTGATACATAAGCTGTAATTGGTGGTGTTATAAACAAAATTTGAAGCGCTGAGTCTTTCAAAAATGTTCCCATATCAATTGTAGTATCATGAATGTTAACAACAACATTCATAAGATGTTGCTGGTTCGGGTAAATTGAGTTTAAATCCAGCATGGACAAAACAGTTAACAATTATCGTTGATAAAATCTGACACCAGGACGTATATATGAGATACATGGCATATAAAATGCTTGTGTGAAATTCAGTTTTACTGTCAATTGAGGAAATTAATTTAGAATGTAATTTCTTGCGATAAAAAGGTTTGAGGCATTTAATAATTCCAATGTCCAATGGTTGAGTGGACGATGTTGTTCTAGGAGGTAGGAATAAATGCCCTATGCATTCAAGGCCTTACACTTGTTATAAGCTGCACAGTTGTCCACCACCATTGCAACTTTGTGTTTTGCACTCTTATGTTGTTTATCAAATTGTCTCAACCATTCAGTAAATAGATCACCCGTGAATGTGAAATAAGAAAAATGTGAAATTATGAAGATTATTTAAAAGCTATGATTTTTTCTTCCAAATTTTTGTCTGTATTTACACAGCTTGTTAAATTAGGGAGCGTGAAATTAGACAGCTTCGACTGTAATTAAATCTCATAAAAATATTAAATAATAAGACTACATGAATCGTGGTAGTTTATTGAACAAGTCTCTTCCATAATATAAATATATACGAAGTATCCAAGTATTTGTTCCAATTTATCCACGCAATCACTTTCAAAATCAAAGTAAACATAACAATAAAATATATTCTTTTTGATTTTAGTTATTATTTCATTTTTAACTATTTACTATATAAGAAAAATTTATATAAAGTTATATTTCTTCTTTTATTTTAACATTTGTGAAGAAAAAATAAAACTCGTCGAATTGGAAAACGTCATTCATAAAAGAGATTTTATATCCTTCTCTGCATCGATTTCAGTATCATATAGATTATTACGAAATCTAGTGAGCACTCTTTTTTGAAATTATATTTGCCTATATATGTCTGAAAGTTCTTTTTTTAATTCTACCGATTCTATTCCACCTTTTAATATCCCATATCATCGCAAATCTGTTGATCCTCATCAGAGACTACGAGAAGGGGTTGCAAGCAGGCTAGCACCCTGGTGTCCATCACTTATGAGCTAAAAACTAAGTAGTGTTCGTCAAGGACGGTGATTGTATTATTTACTATGGAGCAGAATTTATATTTGGTGATAACAGTACATTAGACATTGTACAGGCAAATTTAGTCCAGACAAGCTTTCAGTTTTAGTGAAATTTTACAATAAAATTCATTCATTCATTCAACTTCAAGTCTATTCCGTGAAATTCTCCATTGCGAACATAATGAAGTTTGTTATTACAAATGTTCGTTTTCTATTTTTCTATAATTCTATTCTTTTAATAATATAACTTCACTGATTACTTAGAGTGATAATAAAAGATTTCTGAAGAATTCTGACCAAGGATCTACAAAGCAAAAAGGATCTTGAAGCAGCAAAAAATATACTGACAGTATAAATTTAGTTTTCTGTCGCAATATTTAACAATAACAGAAGTTTATGTAGGGGAACGATCTCTTCATCTATTCCAAGATTATCGAACTGTCATAAGAAGCGACATAGTAACTGAAATGTAGAATCTGCTATCAGTCCATCAAGCATATTTTGGGAGACGTCGGAATTCGCGGTAATTAAAGCGAGGAAGACACATTGACCATGATATAGTACACATTAAACTGTATGGAAACACAGTGACATTTTAATATAGTATCTGATAATATATTGTTATTACCAATATCAGAGGTTTTCATTTGCTATTATATAGTTGAAAATATTTGAACTTATTATTTTCAAGAGTAAATGATGCAGCTAAAAATATTAATCTGGAGTGCAAAGCCATCATGTACTTCAGAATGCAGTAAAACCGTACAGAGTGAGGAGGAGGGCCCGACTTCCACAAAAATCTTTAAACTCCGACTCCTTGACCCCGAATCCGACTCACACATCTTCCTCATCCTTCCTTCCACATCCTTCCTCACATCCCCTCAATTTAAATGGCTTTAGCCATTCAACATTTCTAATAAAAATTCTTCCATTTTCAAGCTGTAACTCGTAACTTCTTTCATGATTTCTTTTCATCAATGTTGTGGGACTCATGTAACGGTCATCTTCTTTTGAGACTTTTTTCCTTTTTAATGAATACTTTGTCTCCGACTTCAAAAATTCTTCTTGACTCTGTTTTTTGTTCAACTGCTTTCCAGCTTTTGATATTTTCGTAATTGTTTTTCCACCAATGTCTCAGTTTTCTTCCAAATACTATCTCACTGGTGACATGCCTGTCGTAGCTTGTACCATACTATTTAACATAAACTCGACTCTTGATAAGACTTCTATCCAATCTTTATGATCTCCATCCTTCATTCTAATATTCAACGCATCTCTGATCGTGCGAAACTGTCTTTCCACGATACCATTTGCATTATGATGATATGGACTCGAATAGAATACCTCAACTTTAAATTTTTTCGCCATGTCCTTGAACAAAGCCGCTTCAAATGTTTTTCTTCTGTCTACGTGGATTTCTTTTGGTGGTCCGAATTTACATATCCATCTATCCAATAACAATTTTCTAACTGTTTTTTCATCTTGACTAACTGCTGCATTCAGGTTAATATATCTACTAAACTGGTCAATTATTGCAAATAGATATTGACATCCATTTATATTTCTTTTGAATGGTCTACAAAAATCAATGTATATTTTCTGGAAAGTTTTATCCGCCAATTGCTTTATATACTTTCCTTTTGTTTTGGTTCTTAGTGTCTTCCTTTTTTTGACAATTTATGCAACTTTGAACGATAAATTCTCTCATATTTCCCATGTCAAAATCATCTTGGAGGTAGTTATAGACCTTTTTACAACCTGCATGACACAACAATTTGTGCTTTTCATCAATAAAATTAGCTCGTTCTGCCTTTGGGATCCAGTATTTATTATCTTGATTTATGAAGATATCATTCTTTAATGTCCATTTTATTGTTTTGCCTTTACTTATGTCCTCGATTATTTGTATTATTTCATTATTATTCTTCTGACATTTAAAACCATCTGATTCTTCGCTGAATGCCAGTTTTCTTGTTTTAATCTTTCCTTTCTTGGCCTCTTCGTGCATTGTTTGACACTGATTGCACAATTCGCACGAATTTCTTGACATCGCATCAGCATTTGAATGTTTTCACCTTTTCGATATTTCATTTTCATGTCAAGACTACTCAGAAAATTTATCCATGTTTGGAACTGTGGTGTGATAGGGTTCTTTGTAATCATCATAAACGTAATAGCTTTATGTTTCAAAATATTCCTCAAAAATGGTATTTTATTTTATTTGTAAAAAGTTTTAATTAATAAAAGATTTTAACATTTTATTTCTTATCAATATTTCAATTTAAAAAACATTTTATTACCTAAAATTATTTTAACGATTTATTCGTTTCATTTTCTTGTATATTTTAATTAACTTAACTGACGATATTTATCATTTTAAACTTATTTTAATGTTTTAGATCAATTTTTAATGAAAAATCCTTTAATATTTTTACAATTTAAATATAAAAAATAATTTACAATATTTAAAATTATTATATATTATTACGCTTCATTAATTATAAAATTTGTAATGACTGTTTTTGTTTTTTACAAAGAGATGGAAAAACATTAAATTCTTTGAATCTCTTACGTCGGAAATCAATTGAGATACTTTGTATTTATTTGTCAATTGGCTGAGATTTGATCCAATCAGGGAATTAAGAGCGGAAACTGTGCTTTGGGGTCGGTTCGTGTCACAAGGTTGACAATTGTTGCGTTCCCTTTATTTCACAACATTTCTGCAGGCTCGAGCCCCCAGTCGCTTTCCGATTTAAACGACAACTTATGGTGTTCAACATCTTCCAATTTAGTGTGAACGGACGCGTCTCCTCCACGCATATCAACAAGTTGTACGCGCTACGGAGGCCTTCGGGTTCAGACCGGTGATGGAATTGCCCGACCGGTAGCTTCAGTTCCCGGAGGGGATGATAAATCTATAAGACCCATTCAATATATTAAACCCGTTTGTAAAACTAATCCATTTGTTAAACTGCAATCTTTTATCTATCTGGATTCATGGGATCTACCACAATACATTTTAAATCACATTTTCATAATTTTTAATCACATTGGACGAAGGGGACCTTAAGAGAGTAAACGACAATAGAACCACGTGACCATCTGCGTGCTACGGATCGACTCGTGTCGCTTCCCAAAGGTTCTTTGCCTATCTTTCTAAAATCTGAGTTTATTTGTAACCTCATGAAATATGCTAACTTTATACACAATTATTTACATAATTCGAGACTTAATGCTCCAACCCTCTGACGATTATTTATAAACTTTTTAAGACCATAAAAGGACTCTCAGATTCAAATACCTATAACGGTTTACTATTAAGTTTTCTATCTATTAATTATGATATATTAATATTAATTGTTCTATATATAAGACGTTTCACTCTGAATCACTTGAGGACGTTATTACTCTCACTCATAATAGGTTTTGTCTATTTGCAATTTTTACACGCAAATATACCCTCAACCGTCATACTTACTCCTTTCCGTACATGTCACCTCATCCTCACGATCTCCAACACTACGACTCTTTATCAGTGCTCCCTGACCAACCTGAACCAGGGCGGGAACCTGCATTGGTCCCTGAAATTAATAAGAAGTATCTACTCCTTGTTATCGACAGATTGGTCAGAGTTAATAAAAATAAACAAATAGTAAAACATAAATAGAAAATAACTAAATATTTCAATAATAAATTGTATTTAATAACAAAATGAAATTCAAAATGAATAAAAGATCAATAAAAGATAAATAAATAGTATAATGCAAAATATAAAGGCGAATAATTGAGCATAACAAAAATAGAATTAAAAATTTACTTGCCTTTAAATAAAGTTACGGTTCCGTCTAAAATCAATTTAAAATCTTCCTTATTATGGTTGGAATGACGCGTTAACGATTATATTCAAAATGTTGCGTTGAAGCTAACTGTAAGTTGGAATTTTTTGTCAGAGTAATAAATAAAAATGTTGAGTAATGCAAATATTGTTTAGAAATTTTGTAAATATTGTTTACAATAAAATAAATAATTTAAAAATAATAGAGGATTTCTTTTATTATTTACTTTATAAAAATTAAATATTATGTATTATTTATATTTTATTAATATTATTTATGAAATGAACTTTAAAATTAAAATGCATTAAAATTATTTAATTTTAAAAGTTCAGGCCTAGAGGCCAAAATCTCTATAAAAATATTTGTTTAAGATGGCTCTCTAGGAGTCAAAAATCGATAAATCGGACTTACAAAATTAAAGTCCGCAAAATTCTACAAATATATAAACACTGTCGCTAGAATGCGCAGTTGTTAATTTTTTTAATTTTTTGGAAAAGGTAAAATTTTAATTGATGTTTTTAATTTTTAGTAATTTTTTTTAATTTTTTAGAAAAGGAAAAGGATAACCTGGAAGAAGAATCATTTCAAATTTTATTTGGCGAGAAGTATTTTAACAATTTAATTGGGACTCAAGAAGAAATCAATTTTTCAAATTTTATTTGTCAAGAAGCTTTTAAATTTTATTAGTTTGAGAGTCCAGAAGAAATCAATTTTTATTGGAAGAAGCGGATAAAATTTAAAAAAAAGTTTTATTGTTTATTCTAGGGTCCCACACACACAAAGGCCAGACGCGCGATCCCCGGACCCAGAAGGAGACCAACGACACTAGGACCTAATGCTACGATGGTAGGGCTTCTCCCTGTGAGCGTGACATTCAGCAATTTATGTCTATAAAGGTTTTTTATTTATTCATTTTTGATTATATATTTTTAATTTCATCACAGGTAAGGGTTTTCACATCGTAACACAATTCTTTCACTGCTTTTAAGTGTACTTGTTGTTCTCATTCGGTGAATAATATCACTTATGATAACGGAGATTTCCTAAGCAATATCAATCAAAAATTTGTTAACAATGCTCAACTTCAAAAATTGTGAATGTGTGGACATAATTATCGATGTGATATTACCCACGATAAAACGAACGAGCAATTTGAAGCTATAAGAGTTAAAAAGATTTACTTTGATTATGATGAGATTCCATAATGTTTCCGCACAAACAATCCGGAAGTGCCACATTTTCAACACTATGGATCCCCAGCCGCGTTGCGCCTTCAATATTGCATCGAATATAAGTTAAAAAGGAATATGATGTAAAAAATCATAGTTATTTATAAAATGTATACAAAAAAATAATAAGATATACTATAACTATTTTTAGTTTAACAATGTATTTTAAGGGCATTGAAAAATATAGAATTTTTTAAGGTGTTTATTTAAAAAAATAGAATCAAAAATTTTTTTAGTTAAAAAATTGAATTGAAAAAAATTGAATTTTGAAATTAAAGAAATGATATAATTCTGGCAAAATCATACTCTTAGTAATCTTCTGTCTTTCAATTGCTTTATACATGGTGATAACACTTACTTTGACATTAGTCTCGGGCGGAACATGGTTAATAGCTTCAGTGCAGTTGATAAATTGACTTCATTCAATTCAACTTATACTCAATTTAACCACTTGAAAGCTTCTCATTGGTTTCATCATTACAAATGTCGATGAATAACACAAGAAATAAGGATTTTCTTAAAACAAGTTTTTAAATTAAAACGGCATCCAAACTTTATACATTTTTTATTTCGCTGTATGCATTTGAAACTTATACCCTTTAACACAGATGATTTAGAAAACATGTGTACCAACTGCCTGATAGAAGTGAACATGTTCTCTATTGGAAACTTCAGTTCTAGTCGCTTTGCTTTTACATACATTATTTTTTAAAAATTGAATTCTATATTTTAAGTAAAAAAATTTAAAATTCTATTTATTAAATAAATTTTTTTTCGATTCTTTTTTTAAATTAAAATTTTTCAATTCAAATTTTTAAATTTTTCATTATTTGTTACTAACTATTCGAAAATTAATCTCAAATTTTTAAAACGGCATTCCCACTTTCGGGAATAAGAAATTAGAAAAATTTCCCATTCCTAATCCCGCATCCTTAGATTTCTCGGAAAAGGAAACTGGAATGGGAAAACATTTGAAGCCCTACTTACAGCATCTTTTAAACTAAAAAGAATTATAAAGAAAAAATAAATTGTATGTTGATAAAAAATTTGAATTGCATTTTTGATAATTTATGACAAACAAATTTTCTTTTAAATTTTTAGTTCCCACATAATTTATATTATTTAAAACTAAATGCATTTTATGATCATTATAATGTTACAGAAAATCTAGTTATAATTTTATGCAATATTTTTAACAACTTAGAATTTAAAAACACATCATCGATAAATATATTGATTTCATTAATATTTAGAAGAAATATTTCAAAGAATAAATTGTTAATCTATTAAAAGTAAAAAAAAGAAAAAAAAGTACACCATTTAACAATTCAATGAAAAAACTTTTACTGTATTTTGAAAAAAAATGCCTCTACTGCATTCTAAATAATTTTAATGGAACTAAAATTAAAGAATTTATTATTTAAAAACCAAAATAAATTTTTTTCTCAAAATAAACAAAATTCAATTTTTATCGTTAAAAAAAACTGAACCCACAAACAGGATTTGTTTTAATATTCATAAAATAATAAAAATTTTATTCTCATTTTCAAATGTCGAAGAATAAAGACGAAGAAATCAAACTCTATTTAAATGCCATTAGTAATTGATCATAATTTCTCTATGAAATAATCGTTTATCACATTGAAATACATGTAGCGACGCGCGATCCGTCGAAACGGCAAATTAAACCGGTCGATATAAATGCATTTCAACTTTTCGATGATTTGGAATCTGAATCCGATGAAGATTTTGTGATCGGATCCGATCAATTGTCAGACGGTATTTATTTAAGATTTGAGAGAGAAATATGACCGCACTTTGTATTTTTTTATGTAACATATTTTATTATTTATCCGATAGGAATTAAGAGAAAATAAATGCGAGAAAATGATTGAAATTAATTTTAATAATATTTCAATTTTTTGGGAATTTTTTTTCATTTATTTTTTTTAATACTTGTTTATTAATTATGGAAGAAATGTTTTGCAAATTTAAAATAATTATTTTATCAATAAAATAATTTTATATTTTACGAAAATCGAATTATAATTTATTTTTATGAAAAAATAAAAATCTTTAATTTATTCATCAATAATGGTGCACGAGCATTCGCAAGCGTCGATATGAAATTGTTCTTTGTGATTAAATGTTTCAAGAACAAATAATGATAATAAATTCGTGGAAATATTTCGAGAATGATCAAACGCTATCGCCAGACTCAATTAACAATACTGCAGTCAAGTCTGTTTTGCTTTTCCTTCTTTTATGAAGTTTCAGAATATTTTTTCTGCGGTCACTTTATCTTCTTTCTTTTTCACCTCACCAATTTGGCCGATGGTTGCACCCGATTGTGCACAAACCTCCGCCACATCTCTCTATCTGCAGCCTCTTTTCTCGGACATTTCATACTCAATCCTCTCCATTCTCTTAAATCGTCCATCCATTGTCCTTTGTCTTCCTCTTGGTCTTTCTCCTTCCACTCTTCCCTCAATCATGACCTTTGCTAGTGCTTGTTTTCTTATTTGATGACCTCTTCTATTGATTCCGGTATTTTACCTAATATTTCTGTCACTCTCCTCCAAACAAAGTCATTTGTCTTCTTTTCTTTCCACGTGATCTTCAGCATTCTCCTGTAGCACTTCATTTCAAACGCCTTAATTCTATCCAAACTCTTCTGATTTATTGTCCAACTCTCGCATCCATAGACGAGTGTTGCCCAGACAATAGCCTTAGTGATCTTCAATCTGCTCTTGAGATGGATTTCTTTGAGGTTAAACACTGTGCTAAGTTTAATCATTGCGCTTGTTGATATACCAATCCGGCTTCTGATTTCTTCTTCTCTTCCCCCATTCTCTGTGATAGTCTAGAGTGCGGCCCGTATTGGCGCGGCACGATTTTACGGGCACAGACTCGGATTTCATTAATTGTTATATAATATACAATACAGAGCGATCATAAAGTAACTACCGGGTTTTAAACTGCAAAAACTTTGTTTGGCAAAACATTATGAAAAAATGGTTTTAAATAACAAAAAAGCATTTATTAACATTTAATAACATTCAACAGAATAACCATCTACATTAATACAATGTTTCAGGCGTCCATGAAAAGACTTAATGGCATTTTGGCACATTTCACCATCTATTTTTGCCGCTTCTTGACGAATAAAATCTTTAAGTTGCTGAATTGTTTCTGGTTTTCTCTTATACACTTCATTCTTCAAATACCCCCACACAAAAATCGAGTGGTGTCAAATCAGGTGACCTGGCCGGCCATACATATGGACCACATCATCCCAGTCAACGTTGTGGAAACGCTTCATCCAGAAATTGCCGCACAATCAGTGAATAATGGGCAGGTGCTCCATCTTTCCGTTTGCATGTTCTTGATAACGATGGCATAAAGCAAGTTTTTAACATATCCAGGTAAAGCGCCGCTGTAAAAAATAAAAAAGGGCCCATAAACACGAGTTCTATTGTGACCTCTGATGTTTCGGTTGGTGTTTCAGTGTCATAAATGTGACAGTTATGTCTGCTTACAATGCCGTTAAGGTGGAAAGTTGACTCATCAGAGAATATCATGTTACTAAGAAAATTTTCATCTGCATCAAACGATTGAATTAATGTTTCACACATAACACGTCCAAGAGCGCAATCTTCTTCGAGCAAAAGTTGCTTGGCTTGAATTCTGTAGGGGAACATTTTAAAGTCGTTTCGTAATACTTTTTGAACAGTTCCATAAGAGCAAGTCCGAGTTGACAACGATTTCCTGATAGTAGACTGGGGTTTTTGCCTAATGTGTTCTGCTATCTCATGTTTCTTTTAATCATCAATTGGTGGTCTTCCGGATTTTGGGGCATTTAGAACGCTTCCTGTTTTTTCAAACTTTTTGAAGATGTTTCAAATACTTTTTTTGGTTGGAATATTTTTCCATTTAAGTCGTTGAAGTTCTCTTCTTACTAAAGTCACTGACTCATGCTTCGCAAATAAAATAACAATTTTTACACACTGATTTACATCCATTTTGAATCTTACGCTTAAAACAATAACAACAATTAATACATTTAAACAAAATGTACTTTTTATTAAATTTTAAAAAATAGTATTATCTATAATACTATATATATATACCCCGATTCAATTTTTTTGCAATTGATAAATTATCTAATTGCATCACGCTATATATGGAATGTTATATGTCATTCAATAGCTAATTTAAATGTCTATTAGACGTTAT
>MQRK01221547.1:0-10645 GCA_001938485.1 Girardia tigrina
ATATATATATATATATATATATATATATATATATATATATATATATTTCTAACAGTTTATTTAAAGCTTTTTTTATGAAATCGATAATTGTACATGTTTTGGAACTTCATTTTTTATCATCAGCAAAAAAAACAAAATATTGATCGCAGTGAACGAGTCAACATTTGAAATCATATTTAAGAATGACCTTAAGTTCATATGAGCCAAATTTGGAAAAACTTGTATTATTTGTGCAATGTCAGGTTTCGCCTGTTTCAAGATTTTTATTTATTTGCTTATTTACTGTGTATGTTTTTTGAAGAATAATTAGTATTTCACTTACCAAATACAAATATTTATAAGTATTATTTTTTCTTTTTACGCAATAATATTTTGTAATTGAAATTTTTGTTAATGATTTATCAAAATATCTATGCAAGATTTTAAAAATTCTAAAATTGAAAGCGGTATTCTTAGTCGCCCACAGAATCTATTTTAGAAAATAAGTAGCCCTTGATGGACAAAGATTTAATCACCTTTTATATAAATAGTTATTAATCACTTGTTTTTCATTACACTGAAGATGCTGTAATAACGAAACGCTTATACACTGTCTCTTAGACTGGATTATATCCGAAATCCCTGGTCTTAATGTTAACGCAGATCGATCACTTCTCTTCAGTTAAATGTAGACTGATTTGACGGGGTTTAGAAAGGGTTAATATTGCACCAAGTGAACTACTTCGCTATGGTTCTGAGTGATAATGTCTGGGTGAATAGATAATATATAAGATAATGTCTGGTTAATCTCACATCTATTTGATTGCTCTGAAATAGAGATGGGCGATTGTGACCCGAACCCGATCCGGTATCGGTTCGGGTTCGGGTTACAGTTTAGAAAATCGGGTTTGGTTCGGGTTGACAAATTTCCGATTTAGCACAATGTTTCAAAACCAAAATGTTCATTTCAAGATAAATTTAGAAAATTAATTTCTATTTAAATATTTATACATATAAATTAAATATGTTAAAATTCAATACGTCAAGCGTTCCGGACTCAGTCGAGATTTATCAACGACAATAAAGCAATGTGTTGTTGTGCGTTGGAATAGCGATCTTGTTATGTTGAAAAGCGTAGCATCCACATGGGACAAACTGACATTAAACATAATCAACAGTGACAATGAAGTTCTCCTAAATGGCATTAATAAGTGTATATTGGATAATTTGAATGGCTTTCTGAAAGAATTTCGTCGAGCCTCAAACAATCTGGAGAAGGACAGAACTCCAGCAATCCACCGTGTACTTTACTGGGTAAGACGACTGCAGCATTTGTGCTCTCAAGAAACCCAGCGAGTTTCACTCAATACAGGAAAGTGAGTAGCACGTCTTGCTCTTCGTGATCAATGGTTGATGCGGCTTTCTTTTATTCATTTCTCTGATATTTTCCTGGATCCTCGGGCTAAAAATTCTTCCACTTTTCGGATCTCTGAGCAACGGTCATTCGCTCTTCAATACATAAAAGAGACTTTAAAACTAGTTCAGCCATTTGTTGATGTAAGTGAAAGTGTCGTCACTTATTTTGCCACTTATAATTTGTAGTGCAATAAAGATTTATTTACATTCGAGTTTTTTTTACATTTTTGTTTAGATTTTCTCGATTTATTTTTAGCGTACCTTCTTCTGCAACATCAGAGAGAGGCTTCAGTAAAACTGGTTTTATAATAACTAAAAGACGTGTTCATTTTTCACCAACTACCCTAGATAAAATGCTTTTTGTGTTATCTTTTAGGGGCCTCCCATCATTTGCAGAAGACTGATAATTTATTGTTCAATAAAAATTTATTTACATTCGACTTAATTCGGATTGTAATAAAATACATTCGGGTCGGGTCGGGTCATTTCGCACCATAATAATAGCGAGTCGGGTTGCATTACAATAAATCCGGGTCCGGTTTGGTTCGGGTTTGACTCATGAAAATTCGAGTCTGGTTAAAGACTTTTAAGGATGAACGCCGATATATGATGGAAGACGAGGGCACCGAGAGCAGTTCCGACGACTGCTACTCGCAGATCGACTATCCCTATGGTAATTACATAGACTTTTCTCACAAGTTGGTGATTTTTTTGCGGATTTGATGATGTTGGTGTATTTTATCTATTTTATATTTGTTTAAAATAAATATTGTACACATTACATGAACATTAAGAGTCACTTCGGTATTGCCTCATTTAAGGAAGCTTAAAAATTAATTTATCAATTGGATAAAAATTGGAACGAAAAAACAGATTTGTTAACATCTCCGAGTTCATATTCCAATAATGTATCATTTTCACTATAAGTAATCATAATAAAATCATCTTCCTCCATAAGATTTTGAATATCTGCTTTAAAATCTTAAATTTTTTCCAAATTTAGAGGGTTTCCATTGATTTTCAAAAGATTATTTCTAAAAGTGGGCAAAATTGAAAGTTGGCCAAATTTCGAGGTTATGCAGTACATGCACTTGTGTTCAATCGATTAGGGCCTTACATTAATTAAGGGCACTGGATATTGTATTTAATTGATAATTTTGGAAATATATAATTTTAAAAATAAAAATATTAAAAATTGTGAGATTTTCTATACATCTATTTATTTACATTTTTCCATGATCTGTTTTTAAAAATTCTGATAGAAATTCAGGTTAAACTAGTTTGCCATTAAGTTATGTGATTTCTTTGCTTACAGCAATAGATTGATAAAAAAATTAAAAAAATTATTTCTTTGTTGGATATAATATTAAAGTTTTGATTTTATCAAACTCTACGAATTTAGTTATCTTTTTGTAGTTTTATAGCATTTGGGTTAGGATGTTCCTGTCGCGATGTTTCACAATTGGCTCTTTATTTTATTTTAAACCAAATATTATAATTGTAGAATGGTCAATAGATATCAATCGTGGTTAGTGGAAAGGTGTCAATTTCAGGCTAAATGGAGTTGGTTATTATCAGAAATTCAATCGACCGAATTCCGCCTTAAACACTTGAAAAAATATACCGAGGAAATTAAACATTTAAAACGAAGATATAGTTCAAAAAATGATATAAATAATGAAGAAAATTCTCGAAATAGACATCTGAGGTTGGAAAAAAGGAAACGGATTCAAATCCACAATTTGTTGTCGAATGATTTAATTAAATTCGTTTCTCCATTATATTCAAGTACCTTTATTGATTTGTCTAAAAAATAATTAACAAACTGTAAGATGACGACAATTCATCCGATAAATTTGTTCATTGCAAATGTAGGTTAGGCGACACGGGGCCTTGCATTTTATGTTGTGGCATGAAAAATAAAATTTCTGATATCAACGACTTTCACGATAAAGAAGATTTATGGAAATCATCGATTATGGATAATTCTATTCACACGAAATTGTCAAACATTAACGGTTTATTTTTGAAACCTTAGTTATTATTTCCTAAACACACATTCTCGTATAGATGTCAGAAATCAAATGAAAAGAAATGTTCTTTTCAATGGCTATGTGAAAAATATACTTCCTCATTGGTCGTATCCTCGAGTTAGGTCAAGTCTCTCGCCTATATTGTCTGCACCTCCTCAACCGAGAATCGAAGTCCTCAACAAAACCGAATCGGTTTGTTTGGGATATTTCGGTGTCAATTTCGATCACAAAGACTACAAAAATGATTTCACGAACGAGTGCTTTGTAAATTTTGTTGATTAAAGACACAATATTCATTTGAATTCATCAGAAACAGGAGAACGACAGTGTAATAAATCAGCCGAGTGACGCTAAAATCGAAATAAAATTACCTGGTTGGAAAAAAGTCGATGGGCATATTTCAAAATCCACTGGAAGTAAAACTTCATCTGACAATCCCATGAAGGTCAAATGGTCAAACTGTAAAGATGTAATGATTATATTTTGAATTTAATTTAAAATATTAAATTACTACAGTATGAGAGCTGGTTTAAATGACAAATTTATTAATAAATATATAGGGGGTCCATGAAGTGGCGCACCACACATCTTTTTATGAAAACAACAAAATAAGAAAGACATTTATTGATCAAAATTTATATAAGATTGACCAGGGAAATCAATATTAATTATTAATAAGAAATTTAAAAAATAATGGCAAAATTTTATAATTAAGAACGCCATTAAACTCAAATTTTATTGCAATATATTTCGGTGGATTTTCAATCATCTTCAGGCTGAATAAACAACAATTTCGCTGTCTTATTTATAGCAAATTGATGATTATTCAAACATCTTGCGTAATAACTAATTAAATATTTTTAACAAATTGGAAGAGAGACTTGTTTGTACATTAATGGACGGATTAAGTGATTTAATCAATAATGCCTCACAAGTAACTCTTTCCCAATAATTTTTAAAATTACTGCACAATATTTTAAAATTAGTTGTTTTCACCTCCGACTTAACCCTTCATATGTCCAGCAATATTACTCCCACTACCCAATCGTCCATACTCCTGAATCCGTTTACAGAGATGACGAGACGTCTCTCCAATGTATGTAGCGTTGCACCCATTACATGAAAATTCATAAACCAGATTGGAACATAAACTCAAAGGAGTACGAGATTTATTGCTGAATATACTTTGAATTTTGTAAGATTTAGAAATGATTTTTAAATTCAAATTTTTACTATCGATTGATTTTAAAATAGACGATTTCAATTTTTTGTAACCTTCTGAATAAGGAACGATTAGCGTCCATTAATGTACAAAGAAGTCTGTCTTCCAATTTGTTGAAAATATTTAATTAGTTATTACGCAAGATGTTTGCATAATCATCAATTTGCTATATATAAGACAGCGAAATTGTTGTTTATTCCAGCCTGTTTGTTTTCCAGATGATGGAAAATCCACCGAAATATATTGCAATAAAATTTGAGTTTAATGGCGTTCTCAATATTAATTAGTTAATTTTTTACCTTTAGTTAATTATGTGTAAGGACACATCGGTTTTCAGCTCCGGGTCATCTTAGTCTCCTGTAAAATTTCGCTCATATTAGGTTGATACAGAAGAAATGTCGTTTTTTAACTATCAATTTTAAATGAACACTACTTTCTTTAGAATTAACTTTATTAGTCAAAATAAAAACCATTACATTGAACACACTGTTGCCAACGGGTAACAAGTTCTTTCATTCCAGTTTCCTAAAATTCTGGAGTTCTGGAGGCGATGAAGTCGTCCAAGGCTCTTTCAGAATCTCCTTGGTTTCTGAAGCATTTTTCGCGAAGGAACTGGCTGAAATGTTTGAAAAGGTGATAGTCTGTAGGAGAAAGGTCTGGTTAGTACGGTGGATGAGGCAAAGTTTCATATCCCAGTTCGTCTAACTTCAGCATGGTCTTTCTTGCAACTTGTGGACGAGCGTTGTCATGCAGAAGAATTGGCCCCTTTCTGTTGAATAATGCTGGTAGTTTTTTGTAGTTCTCGGTGTATTTTGTCAATTTGCTGACAATACTTTTCCGCTTTAATTGTTTCACCTTGTTTTAGGAAGCTCTAATGGTCCGTCAAACAGTTACCATGATTTTTTTGGTGTAATTTTGGCTTCGGGAAATTCTTTGGAGCTTCATTGAAATCCACCTACTGAGCTGAAAGTCGCCGGTTGTCGTATAGGATCCATTTTTCATCGCACATTACAATTCGAACCAGAAACAGATCGCTTTGATTACGCAAAAGTAGAGAAGAACACACATTAAAACGACGATTTTTTTGATTTTCGTTTAATTCATGCGGCACCCACTTGTCCGGCTTTCTCACTTTCCCGATTTTCTTTAGATGGTGAACGACTGTTGATTGGTGAACGTTGAGTTCTTGAGCGACTTCCCAGTAATTTTTATGCGGGTCGGCATTGATTAACTTCTTCAAATGGTCGTCGTCAACTTGTGATGGTCGAATACTGTGTTCTTCATCTTCAAGGCTCTCGTTTCCACTACGAAACTTAGAAAACCAACGTTGTACTGTTCGTAAATTAGTGGTATGTTGTCCAAATACGTTGTTAATATTCCGAACCGTTTCTGTCACTTTTCGACCTAGTTTGAAATCGTAGAATAAAATTGTTCTCATTTCCTTCTTTTCTAACACTTCTAAAATAAAATAAATACACCTTAAATCAACAACAATAATGTCATACTTGGTATCAAAATATAGAGTAAAGTTTAAGCTTTAAAGTAAATTTAAATGTGAATCTATTTATTTATAACTTTCTAAATATTTCAAACAATGAATTTTAAATACATTAAAAGCGACATTTCTTTTGCATCAACTTAATAATTTGCTCAATGTTCACAAAAATCAGAAACTTATAAATCATGTGCTTATTAAAAATGATAATATAATTTATTGATTGATTATTTTTCCAAACTTTAAAAGTGTACTGTTAAAAGCAACTAGTAATGAATTAAATTTAAAAATTATATTACAATCTCATAAAATTCAAATATATTTATTGGGCCTTCCGTCTCTTTCAAAGGTATTGAGCCTCGAGGATCTATAAAGGGTCCACCCAAACTAAAGAGTATCTATCATTCCCCGATAGGCCCGATACGGGGTCAGAATGCTTCAGTCTCCGAGATCTTTACGATTTCTCTGTTACAAACCACCAGTCATCGATTGATGTTCCATGATTCCGCATGCCTCTCGCCTTATTGGTAAACCTAATACAGCTGTGAAAGGGACATTTGAACTTTACTGTTGCAGATAAGTCTGTGATCCAAGATGTGTTTCTTCAGCATTTAATATTCCATTCACCTCCTTAGAGAGTACCTGTTAGTTCACTGGAACGTTTGGATTGAATATGACATCAACAGTTTATGTTACTTTATGTTGAGATGACGGTTAATCCATCGAAATCAGGCGCGTACACAGGGGGGATTATGGGGATAGATCCTCCTCTCGAAAAGTTTGAATTATGATCTTAATTACATAAGAAAAAGTTAAAATGTTTAAAAGTGTGAAATGTGGACTATCCGAAATAAATAATATTTTGCAAATTAAACAAATTCATTCTAATCTAAATTACATTTAATTGTTTCAACTGAATATTAATAAGAATAATTTTAAATCCTTCTGTTTTAAAGGTGAACTATTCAAAATAATTAATCTTTTGCAAATTAAAATTAAGATCATAATTCAAACTTTTCGAGAAGGGGATTTATCCCCATGATCCACTGTGTATGCACCTGATTTCGATGGATTAACCGTCATCTTCAGAACAACTGGCTTTTTAAAAAGAAATCTACTTATATACTGTCGTTATTGATTCTGTATTTTTATTGGTTTGTACTGATTATATCGCTGGCTATCCGACTTCTACTGAATGTACTCGATGATTACGAATGAGGAGTTTCAAGAACCACCCTTTCGTATCTTAAGACTTTCTGCATAATGTACATGTCGTTGATGTTGCTATCGGGTTATAAAATAGCCTATTTAGCTATATTATTTTAAGTAAGCAGTCAATATAACTTTTCTTTATTGTCTATTTTTAACTCACAATCACATTCTGTACTTGCACACTCTATGAAAGTAAAAAAAAACAGTTAAATAGGTAAAAATTAAAAAATATCACATCATCACCTGGATAAATCCCAAATCACTAAAACACAGAATAAATAACCCCATGCAAAAACTATTCATCTTGTCAAAGCAATATCAATTATATGGTTATAGTATTTGATAATACCCGTTATTACATATTTAACAGTACGCCTTAATTTTGGGGCCCTAGTCTTAAGAAATACGTGACTGATAATGTACGACAATGACTTATGAGACAACTCTTGTTTCTAATCTAATACTTGTTATAAAATTTCAAAAACGACGAGAATTTTAAACAAACAAAATTTACAATAATTTTCAATAAGGGGCATCCATTTATTACATATGTAAAAAAGTTAATATTTTAACCCCCTCCTGCCCCCATTGCACCCTGTACATTTTGAACTACCATAAGCACATAGAAATTGAGTCTCGAACCACCATTTTTATACAATGTTCTAAATTTCTTCCAACAAACACTGTATCATAACAAATGCTGGCTGTGTGCATTATATGCAAAATCCCCTATATTATTAGAGTAAAGCGAAAAGGAACAGAACAACAACAATATGCGTCAGGGAATCTTAAAATTCCAACTCTATTTTTACACCAACATTTAATTCTTTATTAGATTTTATATTCCACCTTTGTTGATAGAATGATGGTGTGTTCACAGAGCAGAAAAATAAAAAGATGTTTTTAAGAAAACCATTGCATGTTTACATATTTAATAATTACCCACTCCCATTATCATACGCACCCATACGCAAAATCTTTTAAATTTAAATACCCCCCCTCCCCCTTCAGTGCGTACATAATATATGGATGGTCCCTAATAATATATACTCATCCGAAGTGCCATAGAAGATACTTCTACTCGGAATTATAGTATAGAAAGAAAACAATTGGAACAGTGTTAACAACTTTACTCAAAAATGGAACGCATCCTATAAGGTATTAAGCATGAGGCTTTTTAGGAGGTCCTGGGACGCTGATGGTTCTCAAAAAGCACTCTCCATATTACAGGGATTGACATGTTTAAGCTCTTCGGCAAGTTAGTTTCGCAACACCATTCATCAAGAATCATTGCGATGCAATCCTACCATCGACCGCAGGTCACTGAATGTATACTCCTTACAGCCTTCACATCCAAAATAGTTGCTGATCTTAAAAAAAATGGATTGCAAGCTCGTTAAGAATACAAATACAAAAATGAAATGGGGATCAGTTGTTTGATCAAAGTTGGGGATCAGTGCAAAGACAGTCGGATATAGAGTTCGTCTCTAGGCTAAAGTGTTCGAAGCTGTGCCGAATCGTCGCAACGAATGTCAGCGGAAATTTTTATTCTTAACTGGCTTGCAATCGGTTTTGTTAAGACCAGCAACTATTCTGGATATGAAGGCTGTAGGAAGTAGTGACCAGCGGTCGATGGTAGGATTGCATCGCAATGATTCTCGATGAATCAATCTTGATGAACGTTTTACGAAACCGGCTTATCAGCGGAGCTTAAGGATGCCAATCCATGCATTAAGGGGAATGCTTTTTGAGAACCATCAGCGTCCCAGGATCTCCTAAAAGTCTCAGGTTTAATACCTTATAGGATGTGAGGTTCACTAAAAAATAGTGTGAAATTAAAAAATATTTATATAAATAATTATTAATTATAATCAATACGATTATAATTAATTCTCATTATTAAACCTATGTATGTAGTGCGCTCATTAAATACCCTGAATTAAGGTCTAATAATCAATTTATTTTATTTTTCGGGATATATTCTTTGAGTATTATAGGTAACTAACGGATAACATGAAATAGTAGGACACCTACTATTTTAATAGTAGGTGGAAAAAAAATTGAAAAGGCGCCCAATATTGGTTTACACCTACTATTTGGTGCTTTTGTTTTACTATTTGATTCCACCTACTATTTTAATAGTAGGTGGAAAATTTTTTGAAAACTTCATTACACCTACTATTTCATGTCCACCTACTATTTGATGTTATCCGTTAAAATACAATTTGTTTTATTGTAGCATCTGCATGTGGTCTAAGTTTTTCGGACATTCAATTTTTCGTCATAATCATGTATTGACGTAGTGTAGTAATGTTTCTTGTTTTGAAGAAGTTGTCGGCGAAGGAATTTATTGAGGAGTTGAGGAATGTATACCATAATGAAAGTCCATCCAAAACTACTGTTGGGTTCTTGATCAAGATAATAATTCATTAACACCAAATTTTATTTATAACAATTATTTAAACAATTTTTCTTGAGCAACTTTCGTTTTCTTTTGACCAGATTCCTTATACATAAAAATATGGGATTATAAATACTGATAAGCTATTTATTAAAAACGATATTTTAAAAATTGAAATTTGTCTCCATTAATTTTATACATTAACATTCTACTATTTGATAAAATTTAATTTAAAATAAATATAAAATCAACAAAATTTATTTTAACTAAATTAAAAAAAAGAGTAACGTTTTATTTATTATCAATATTTCAATTAAAAAAACATTTCATTACCTAAAATTATTTTAACTATTTATTCGTTTCATTTGTTTTACATGTCTAATTAACTTTACAAAAGATGAATAGTTTAATAAAACAATTAATTGTTCAAACAAAAGAGGTTTCAAGAGTTTCATAGACAAATACTGTATTCTTATGAGGGGTGAAATACGAATGTCCAATGTCGGTTTCAGAAATAAGTTTTTTATTGACTATTTTTGAAAACCGATAGGAAATTAGCTTGTTTATGACCTGGTTTGTAAAAAACTTTTTGATCTTGTTAGTGAGACCGTGATTCGATTTACGACTGCGTAGTTATGATGAATTATAAATAATAATTATTACTAATGTATATAAATATTAATATGTTTAATTTAATGTATAAATATAAATATAAAATGAATGAATTTAATACATAATTATAATTAAATAAACAAATATAATAATAAAGTGATAAAATGCTACTATATAATTAATAATATTAGTAAGCCTAAAAGAATAATCTTTGAATTATAAATACTTATTAATTATATATATATATATATATATATATATATATATATATATAT
>MQRK01221547.1:14267-26010 GCA_001938485.1 Girardia tigrina
GCAAGCCTGTATAAAAAAATTCAGCTCAATTGGATGACTGAAAGTGGTCGAAAAATCAATCGCAAGATTTGTTCCAGACAAACAGACAAGAATGCAAGCTAATAAAAACGTGGTAAAATAGATGTAAGTGTTAGTATGATTTGATTTTAAGTGTATATGTATGATTTTTTAATGGCATTCTTGATTTCAATAAAAATTAGTCATTATTTTTTAAATTTCTTATTAATAATAAATTATAATTATGATTTTCAAATTAAAACAGAAACTTTCAAAGAAAATTCAGCTCTTCCGTCTGTTAGAAGACAAAAGATCTGCACTAAAATATAGTTAATAAAACTAAATCACAAACACACATACATCAGTTATATACAGAATAAAAGGAGAGTCAAAGGTTAACTCTGCTCTCGACCGCGTAATAGTTATGTAATACAAATTTAGAATTATTCTAAATTTTTTGATTGTGTGATATTTTATTTAATTAATTTAAATTTAATTTTATAATATCTCACACCGTCATATGACGGGTCTTTTTCTAGTAGTATAATAATTGGATGATATAGATAAATAATGGACACTAGAGTTATGTTCTTTTCTACTGCATTCCGGGTATTCAATTATCGCACCACGCATTTTTAATAAAGTTAAATAAAGATTTCGGATGATTTTATAACTGTTTTAAAAACTCAAAATGTTTTGAGCACACTGTATTTTATTTTAAATTATTCTTTTATTTCACTTATCTTTCGACAATTGTTCAGGATAGTTTGGTAGAAGACATGAATGATGATGTCTTCATCAAACGCCATGAATTCGAAGAATTATTAGAAAGAAGAAGAAATTATCCATTAACTAAAGGAACGACTGTTCAGACTGATTCAACTGATAAACCTTTTTATTTTCACGGTTATGAATACAAACAAAGTTCCGAACAATCGTATGACTTAAGATTGTTTCCCATGTCGTCTGATGAGTTCAGACAATTATCCCAATCGAATAAAAGTTACTTTAACAGATCTAAGAGATTCAAGAAAAAAGTTATGAAATTTTGAAATTTATATTTTATCGAAATTCTTGTTTTTGTTTATTGTAAGAGAACATTTTTTACACATCTTCATTCGACGACATTGGTCTTCAAAAAATATTTTTGTGTCACGAATCGTTTCATGTGTTCCAGGTAATTTTGCATGTAAGTTTCTAAAAGCAAATCGTTGTTTTATATCACGTACCATTTAAAAGATATTCGAAAACAAATTGTGCATTATACCTCAAGACTTGAGTACAATTTGTTTACTTAAATGGTATCGCAACAAGAAAGAAACAATCATGTTAACTTGATCTTATAATTGTGAATAAAATTGACAGGTTATCAAACAAAAATTTCCAAGCCAATAAAAATTTATTGATTTCGACTGTTTAACCGTCATCGTCAGAACAAATGATTTTTCAAACGAAATTTATTTGGTTGTTGCATAAGTTCCCGCCGTTTTTTAAACATTTATTTCTAAAGAAATCAAAGAATTTTAACAACCAAAATAATGCCTCAGTCAATTATATATTTAATGAAATCATAAAATTTTAACAGCAAAAATAATAACACTTCAATCAATTATGTACTCTCCTTCATTGTTCACTACTTCTGCCCATCTGTCCACCAGTTTCTTGATTCCATTTCGCCAGAAATCCTTAGTTCGAGTGTCGAATAAGTTGTTGAGCCAATTCTCAAGATGATCCTGATTTTCGAAGCTAAGACCCCTCATTTCATTTGAAAGGCAGCAGAAGAGATGGTAATCCGTCGGGGCGAGGTCTGCGGAATAGGGAGGATGTTGAAGGACCTCCCAACCGAGCTCTTGGTATGTGGTCGAGCATTTTCATGGAGGAGGATCACCTAGCCTTGTCGATCCGGTCTTCTTTATTGAATTGCCTCATTGACTCGATGCAATTAGGCTTTATAGAGATTCTTTTCTACTGTCATGTTCTTTCCAAGCATTTCCCAGTGGATTAGACCTTCCCAATACCACCATACGCAAATCATTGTCTTCATCGGGTGCAGGTCTTTCTTGAACCTGGGCTTAGGCTTCTCTCCAGGACTCACCCACTCTTTCAATGCTTCATATTCACATAGAGACACCATTTCTCGTCTCCAGTGACGATTCTGTATAAGAAATATTGCCTGTGGTCATGGGTTCCTTGGTGTCGAGCGAGATTTTGAGCAGCAATGGAAAGCCGCTTATCCTTGTGTTTTTGGGTAAGTTCGTCCGGCACCTAAGCTCCAAGCTTTTGAGTGAAACCAATCGACTGAAGATGGTGTGAAATTGTCGCAAAATCACAATTCATCTTTTCGGCCAATTCTCTACATATCTTGCGGCCATCTTCCTTCAAAAGATCCCCGAGTTGGTCCTCATCCATCTCGACTGATCGAGGAGCGTCGTTGAGGTCGAAATTATCGTGTTTGAACCTGGCAAACCAATCCCGAGCAGTTCTCTCAGCTATAGTGTTGTCCTCTCCATACACGACACAAATATCTCTGGTAGCTTCACTCACTTTTTGACCTCGATTAATGGTGAAAAAAGTGTCGAAAATGCGATTTTTTGTCGACTTGACAATCCATTTGACGGTTCTAAAAAAAGACAAAAAATAATATAGGCAAAATCGATTACTTAAATCTTGTAGAGCACAGCACGGGCTTTCTAATGGTATATAACACTTCGCCAAACATCAAAAAGTCTTTGTAGAACAAATAGTTTCATGAAACGGCGAGAACTTAAGCAATAACCCAATACTTATACACTGGGGGGAAATAATTCTGCCGACACTAACTTTTCTAAATGCACATCAAAAATCAAAGAATTTCGTTTCTATTCTTTTACCAATATATTTATACAAATATCATAGAAAAAAATATTTATAGTTTTGGATCATTTCTTATGATTTATTGCATGCTCAAAGTGAGAAATAATTTTACCGACACATGTTTTTTGGGCTTAAGAGTCACATTTCCTGGGGAATTGTGTTCAATATTTGGTCCATTTGCCTTTGGCATCATGTAATGTGATGATCCGACGTGGGAGACTGTCGTACAAGGATACGATTTTGGCCTGGGGAATTTTTTGCATGTGGGCGTGATGGCATCCTTCATTTCGTCTTGGTTGTTGAATTGTTGACCTTCTTTGTAAACTCCTCGAGTTAAAATCGGCCAGAGGTTCTTAATAATGTTCATTTCTGGTGATTTTGCCGGCCAAATGCAAAAAGATTGATTCCACGGTCCCGAAAATCGGCCAAAGTTGATCTAGCCACATGGGTTGCAGCGTTGCCTTGTTGAAATTTCCAGTCTAAGCCAGTGCATTCGTAGCCATATGCCGGAAAATGAGGGCCTACCATAATACTAATGTGTGGCGTTCATTCTGGTTGAAATAAATGACAGTGGCATTTTTTTAAAGTACCCCATAACATCACAGAACCATTCTAGATTCTCGCTTGCTGAAAATCTTTTCTTCGGTGCGCAAATCATGCCAATAATATGCAAATCATCTGGCCGTCTAAATTGAACTTCTTGTTGTCGGAAAAAACATAATTTTTCGCCATTCATTTGTCCAATGGATGTGGTCTAGCGCAAATTTTTTGCGATCCTCAATATTGGCATTTGACAACATTGGTTTGCACTTCATTTCCTTGTATTTTAGGCGTTTCGAACCGTTCAAAATTTGTCGAACACGACGAACACCAATAGGCAAATTGTTTTCAAACTTTAATTGCCGAGCAGACCTGAAACTATTCGCTGCAGTTCGAATTAACAGTCGTTTTGCACTGATGAAATGGTTTATGGCCGGCTGGTGTGCTTGTTTTTGCCATAGTTTTCACGATTTTTAAGAATTACCAACAACGTCTCTTCTGCGGTTGATTTCCTTTGCAATCTGACGGTTTGACATATTCGTGTAATCTTTCAATGTGGATATTTTCGCCATTTCGGCTTCCGTTAATCATTTGCCACGCGCCATTGTTAACCAAACGATTTTTAGACGAGAAATGAGTCAAATCTATTGTGAAATTGCACAATGAGGTTCGAGAAGGCGTGTGTCAGTGTATCACAACAACACAGATCATAAATATGCCAGTAACACAGATTATTTTAACAAAATGTCACTTATACGTAAAATTATTTCCCACTTTGAGCATGTAATAAATCATAAAAAAACGAGAAATGATCCATAACTATAAATATTTTTTCTATGATATTTGTATAAATAGTCAATAAATATATTGGTAAAAGAATAGAAACGAAATTCTTTGATTTTTGATGTGCTTTTAGAAAAATGTTAGTGTCGGCAAAATTATTTCCACCTTCATTACGACTGTGTTCCTGGATTCTCTTACAGAGATTAGGTGAAGTCTCTCCAAATATAAAGGATGTAATGACAGCATTCATAAATTAAACAAATTATTGTGACAATGGAGGTTGGTGAGATCGGATGCAGTGCGGTCGCGGGGTCCCAGGTTGAGTACTTGGTGCTTCCAGGACGAGGGGGGACAGAAAAACCAATCTTACCGGCATTTGCCTGCCGCTCATCAATCTCGTCTCCGCGGAAGAGTGGTTTGTGGTCGATGATCTCAGCAAATCTACACGCCATATTACACATATTTATCGCCCAAGAGTATCACTCGGACCCCATTAAGATCTCGGGTGCCCGATACCACAATGTAACGACATCGTGCATGAGAGCCTTAATCGGTACACCAAAGGTTTTAGTGAGTCCAAAGTCTGCCAATTTTATAATCGTGCCAGTTGAATCAACCATCAGATTTGTGGTTTAAGATCTATGTGAATGACCCAGGGTAAGTGACAAAACAATAGTCCCTGAGAAATTTAATAAACAAAACATTTCACAACCATTGCTTCCATATTGGACTCCAGGTTGTCGAGAGACCTCCGCAGATCCATATTTAGATGCTCAAATACGAGAAACAATTTTTCATCTTGCACCATACTTTACAACCAGTTATTAAAACCACAAATTCCACAATGTTTATTCATCACGTACAATTTTTTTCTCGATACAAAAAATTCAAATTTCGCCGACATTACATAACTAACATTTAAACTATTTAAAATAACTGATCTTTTTTTAGTTGATCAATTCAACGGATATTTAAAATCGATAGGGAAGAAAGTAACAAAGGGAACTGGAGCGGAGAATTGCCAATTTGACCGAACATTTTTGCCAGTTTCAGTTTATAAATAAAATATATAATTAAAATAAGTAAAGTAATTAAAAAGAAATTAAATAAATAAAATCAAATAAATTAAAAAATTAAATTAAAGTTAAAAGAAGAAATAAATCTGTTTGTTGTACTTCTCCGTTTCCGGAATATCCAATTGTAGTTTTAATGTAAATTATATATTTTTTTCTTCGTTCGGTAATTTTCGTCAGTTGGAAAAAAAATATAGTAGTATCTGGATCAATCACAATTTAGATTTCCTATAAAAACACGAAAAAAATCTGCCAGATTACGTGGTTTGAGCTCGTTTAAAAAAAATGTTCATTCAACTGTCGTCATAAAATAATAAAAATCATTTAAATGTAACAGAAAATGAGATTTGAAAATGTAAATAATTAATGGCGAGCCTCATTTTTTTGTCATATGGTTTATAATTTTCTTTCTGCCTCAGTGTATGTTTGTGTAAGTATGTGTGTTGTGTGAATGTGAATGTGTATTTTTTGAATATGATTGGTTTGTGCGTGTGGGTAAAAGTGTTTGAATATCTGTCACAATTAACAATTTTCAATGTTTCTCAATTTAAATGTTTTTCGTTCAAAGGAATGTGAATAAATAAGTCAATTTTTCAATGTCGATTTTTAAATTCAATTAAAATGAACTTGAAATCAAATTTAAATTAATCGAAAAGTGATAAGTATATGTTTCATCATTTAATTGATAGACGAATTTTTTGTATCGTTTTAATTGAAAAGGAACTTTCAAAAAAAATGGCATTTGCATTTGTGACTGATATTATGGATGAATTTCACAATGAATATGGCAGTAAATTTAAAATTGTGTCAAGACCATATGCGTGTCATCATCTTTTCGGTTGGGATATCGTCACATTTGAATTGCGTAAACGAGATGGGATTCCGCTGAATATTTTGGTGAATAAAGTGAAAAACAATTCTCTTACTAAAATATCATGGAGACACGGCTTCCTGTCCAGGAACTATTGAAAAATGAATTGACAGAAATAATACTAAAATTATAGATGTTCAAGATCAATCTTGCAACACTAATGATAAACGTTTAGAGATTGATATGTTCTAACTGTACCATATTCAGAGGGGTTTAAAATATTTATAAATTCCATTTTGAAAGCGTTAGATAGTTTATAAGTTTAAAAGTAATTTTCCATACCCAAAAAATGACGTCATGTTATCTCTGTAAGAGAATCCAGGAACACAGTCGCAATGAAGGTGGAAGTAACAGTGCAAGACATAGAAGACATTGTAAAGGAGATATAAATTCACAACACTTTAAAATTCTGTGCACTTAATTTAAAAATTATTTGCGGACAATGACAAGTGAAGCGTTATATACAAGATCTTTGGATTCTAAAATTAACGTTCAAACTGCATTCTCTACAACTTTGTTGTGAGTTTTTAAATAATGTACTGATGACGTGTTGATTACATAACCATTGCCTGCACTATATAAGTAAATTTCGTTTCGAAAAAAAATTGTTCTGACGATGACGGTTAAAACATCGAAGTTAATAAATTTCGATTGGCATGGAAAATTTTTGGTTAATCCTATAATGCTTTGCTTTTGGTTTTCTCTTGTATCTAGCATCCAACAGGTCCTTTGTTAAAATTCAGCACAAATCTGTAAGTATATCTGAACTTGACTTATCTTGATATCGAGATTCTATTTCGGAAATATTCTGATTAAATCTCTCACTATGTTTATCACTCAAAATTCTGAGATTCGGAGAGAATAAATCAAAATGCAAGTTTCTGATGTGCACTTTGAGGCTCATTTTGCATTCCTTCGATTGATGCCAGTTTACCTTGTTTTTAACAATATCTTTGTCATTGATTATAATTTGTAACAATTTTTCCCCGCATAACAATTTCTATGTTCCTTACACAATTTGTGTATGCTGATTACGAATATGATATAAGTTTTTGCACACCATCTAATTATTTGCCGCTATTTAATATTTTCTTTGTTTCCTATTTTTCTGTTTTAGATTAATACGCAAAAGACTTCTCTATTGTTTAAACGTATCAATAACTCATTTACATTATTAAGTATTTTCAATTACCTACCGTGACGAGCAAGCGAGCTTGTAAAATCTCCCACGACTCCTTTTGCTATATATGCGTGTGAGATATTATAGAATTAAATTAATTAAATGAAATATTACGCAATCACCAAATTTAGAATAATTCTAAATTTGTATTATATAACAATTACGGGGTCGAGAACAGAGTTAACCTTTGACTCTCCATTTATTCTGTATATAACTGATGTATGTGTGTTTGTAATTTAGTTTATTTAAATATATTTTAGTACCGATTGTTTGTCTTCTAACAATGCGGATATAATATAGCTCCAAAACAACGAAAATATGCATTGTCAACTGGTAGTAAAGTATGCACTGGTTATGAGGCTTACTTTGGTGTTCCTGTCACGAATCAAGACAAATCATGGGCGCCACATTTCAGTTGTGATACTTACCTGTCAAATTTAAGAAAACGGTTAAATAGTAATCTCAGCATTATGCCTTTTGGAATCCCTCGGATATGGTGAGAGCCAACAATTCACCACGATGATTGCTATTACTGTATGGTAGACATTTCCAAATTTTAAAATCCCAGAGATCGAAAGTATTATTTATCCCAACATCCCATCATCTTTAGCCCCCATGATCCACTAAAGAATTACCAGTACCTCAACCACCACCTCTAAAAGTCATCACTGACGATGAGTTTTCTCATAAAGAAGATAGTGACGCTGACGTGGATTTTGTTGGAAAAAGTTCTAAGAATGTCCCATACTTTCTTTATCAACAGGAGCTTGATGACTTAATAAGAGACCTAGGACTTACGAAATCAAATGCTAAACTACTTATCTCTCGTTTGAAAGAGTGGAATTTGCTGGATCCGACCTGAAAATAATCAATTTATCGAAAACGACATTAACATTTCTCTAAGTTTTACACGATGAAAGACTCGTACTACTGCTCAAACGTGACTGGGCTTTTTTAAGAAATTAGTTATGAAAATCATCGAAGTCACTGGCGGCTATTTATTGACAGCTCAAGTATAAGCCTAAAGGCTGTTTTACTCTATAACGGCAGTATTTTCCCTTCTATTCTAATAGCCCATTCCGTCCACCTCAAAGAAGAGTACGGAAATGTGAAAATCTTATTACAAATGATTGATTACGACAAATATAAGTGGGAGGTCTGCGGAGACTTTAAGGTGATTGGATTTTTGCTTGGATTACCAGGCGGATATACAAAATATTCCTGCTTATTTTGTCTCTGGGACAGTCGGGCTATAGATCAACACTTTGCTACAAAAGATTTGCTCCTTAGAGATGCACTTCTTCCTGGAAAGTACAATGTCATACACCCTCCTTTAGTCGGAAAAGAAAAGTTCTTGCTACCGCCATTACATATAAAGCTTGGACTTGCGAAACAATTTATAAAAGCTTTACATCCCAGCGGACGGGCTTTCAAATATATTAGAAAAATGTTTCCCAAGTTATCTGAAGCTAAAGTCCTAGCTGGTGTATTCACGAGCCCTCAAATTAGACTTATGTTGGCGCCAGAGGACTTGGAAAAGAAGATGACTCCTAAAGAAACGAATGCCTGGAGAGCCTTTAGGAAAGTTGTGGAAGGATTCTTGAGAAATAAGAAGAGTTACGAGTACCAACTACGGATCAGTGATTTGCTCAAACACTTCGAAAAACTGGGCTGCTGAATTTTGGTGAAACTTCATTATTTGCATTCGCATCTACATTGGTTTCGAGAAAACCTTGGTGATTTTAGCGAGGAATAGGGGGAACGCTTCCACCAGGATATGCAAACAATGGAGAAAAGGTACCAAGGAGCGTGGGATACAGTAATGATGGGAGATTACCTTTGGTTTCTGATTAGAGACGATAGCAGAACCCATAAAAGACAGTCTCGTTCAAACCTTCACATTTGATTGTTCACATATGACTTTACAATCCACTGTTATGCTATTCTTGTCAGTTTGAGCTTCTTTACTATTAATATTTTGAACTATAACTTCTTGTGGAACATTTTTTGGTCATTACAACAAATCTAAAACGAAAAAAAATGAGAGTTTTTTGCTAAATTCTTTTTTTTTAATTCCTAGGTTAATTCGGAAACGGAAAAAGAAAACCGATAACAAATTCAAAACCAGCGTGTTGAAAAGTATCAAAAAATTCTGAAAACCGTTTGCGGGAGAAACTTTCGAAAAATTTTGTTACACAGTGTTATTAATGTATCATTAACCATATCTCGTGTCAATTTCACTGTCGTACGGCTTGGTGTCGAACTGTTGATCATTACCTGTCGGATTTTTGGACTTATGAATATATGAATATATTTAATTCATTCTCGTAATTCCCCAGCTCTGATTCTGGAAAATATTCCTCGAAAATGTTGGCAAGTCTCCATTTTAGTGCAATGCTTGTCAAACAATAAGATTATTCATAACGTTACATATTCCAATGTCGAGATGGTCAATTTCTCGATTTGTAGTGATTTTTATGTCTTCTGTCCCATTTGGAAAGGAAACAACATTATTTAAGGAAACTCTTTAAAGCCAAACAGTAGAACCACAATTTTTATAACGGCATTTATCTAATAGCAGTTGTTTATTATAGTGGATCTTCTTTTCAAGATTTCACGTTGGAGCTGAGTTTTTTTCAGATAATAATCTTATTAATGTTAAGGGGATGAAATTATCGATATAAGTGTAAAGCACGGATAACTCGTACCGTCTAGGGAAAATATAAAAGCGACAAGTTATCTGTGGTCTACTGTATACACTTTAACATTTTTTGTTGTGCTTTTTTTATCCTAGTCTCGATTTTATGTTATTATTTGAAATTATTGGCCAATGAATTATACAGATATCTGAAAAACTATACGTGATATATTAGATTGATGCAAAGTTCTTGACTCACTTAATATTAGGTTAATAAATGTACGATGTATTAATTTATATTATCATTAAATGGCCTTCTTTACTCATTTCTTTTTCTCGGGATGTTTAATAATGGAGGCTTGCAAGTTTCATGTCAGACATTGCATGCTTTTCAAGTTTAAAGTTGGAGAAAACGCTACAGAAACAAAGGCTTCGATATGTCAAGTGAAGATGCTGTTATGCATGTGCGGGAATGCAAAAGGAGTGCTCTGCTATGAGTTTCTCAAACTAAGTGATAAAATCAGATAATTGAGGCCTTAAATTGGTCTTAGTGCCAGGGAGATCATACTGCTCCATGACATTACTTCTCCCATGTTTTGCAGCAACGAAACTACTACTTTAAGGATTGGATTAAAGGTTCTTCTAAATTTAGCCTATTCTCCAGATCTGGCTGCATCAGATTTTTATCTATTCAGATCTCTGAAGCACAATTTGGCTGGGCAGCACTTTAAGAACGAAGATGATGTGAGGAATAGCATCGATATGTTACACGACAAAATATAACGGACAAATTATCGCAGACAATAATATAGTTGACAAAAATCGCGGTCAAAATTATAGTAACAAAAAGATCGGCAAAAATAATTATAATTACATTAAATTTAATGAGTCAATTTTTTACACAATTTAAAGATCAAATTCAAACTTTGTAAAATCAAATTCAAAATTTTTATGATTCAAGGGTAAGCAATTGTAAATCCTTGGAAATTTATCAGTTATAATATTATGTATAAGTATTTTTTGAGTTGATCATGATGAGGAATAAAACAGATTAAATATTTTTTTATTTATTTTGTTAGAGTTTCGAAAAATACATATGAGCACTTTTAGCAGGATTTTGTGTAGAAAAAAATTAATTTCTATAAAAATTAAATTCTAAGACAAAATAATATTTAGTTTAACAAAATTTGGAATTAAAAATTATAAATATTTTAGTGTTTGTGTAACACGCGAAAAGTTTATTTTCCAAAACACTGTTTAATTGATAATATTTAAACAAAATATTTATCAAAAAAGTAAATATTAAATATTTCAAATAATTAAAATATCTAATATCCAACACTCCCACCAGATTCGTCCACAGAAGAATCTGAATCCACAATGTAATCATTTAGATAAGGCGGTCTTCGTCTTTCTATACTAGGCCTACTGTTCAATGGTTGTTCCTCTTGTGTTTGATTGTCTGGTAGTGATGCAGTTTCCTCCATATTCATATAGTATGACTTGGAATTTTCAACCAAGTCAGGCTGTCTAGGTCGAATGTCTGCGATATGTCTTGGACCACAAAATCCGTTGCAATTTACTAGATATTTCCTTTGATCTATTCTTTTCATGACAAGACCCTTGGCCCATTGCTGTGTACATGGTGTACTGTTTTCCGGTTTTACCCACACTAATTGATTATCAACGTAATCTGGATTTCCACAGAACGGCTCCTTTTCACTTCTTCCAATTATATCTAACCCTATGGGCAAATAGCTATATAGCGCCGAGCTTGGTGTTTCTTTTCCTTCAGATGGTGTGTTATT
>MQRK01221547.1:28820-46321 GCA_001938485.1 Girardia tigrina
TAACTAACCCTTTTAAAACAACCGTTTTCGAACAACCCGAATCAATCAACGCTGTGGCTGACCTGTCATTTACGGTGACGATCATCGTCGGCAACGCCTGCAACTGTGAAGGGAGAGAGCCAGCGCCTACAAACTCCCCTGTTCGTTTCCCGATCGACAATATTTTGCGATATGACCCGGTTTCTGACATTTGTAGCATATTGGTTGTCTGTTTGATTGCCACTGAGAACCCTTATGATGATTACTTTCCTTCAATTTAGTGTCTCTTTCACGATGAACATAGGATCCTTTCTGAAGATTTGCTCCGGGTTTATCGAGTTCGCCCTGGCCTCCGGAACTCCCTGTTTCTTTGATGTTGTTTCCGTGTTGTATTGCTGCCATTGAACCCTGTAATAAACCCTTTTTAATCCCCAAATACCTGCGGCTATACTCGATCATTTCGGTCAGGGGTTGGTCGCCGGCCCGTTCCAAATCCACCTGCAACTCGAAAGGCAGTCCAGCCATGAAGGCAGCCTTTGTTAGATCGTCGACCTTCGTTGCTAACATCTTCACCTGAGACGCATATTCATCGATAGTCTCGCCATCGTGATATTGTAAGTTTATCAATTGACTGTACGCAGAACGTCTAGTCAGGCCGAACGAATTGTTTAATATCTTGAAGAAGCGATCGCAACTGCTTTGCGTCTTCTCGTTCGATTCCATGTAGATGTTCAGTGCAACGCCCGATAGTAAAAAAGGGAGATACGGGGCTGGATCAGTAATCTTCTGGATTTTCATGATCATTTCAAATTTCTTCTGCCAAATCTCGAAACTGATGCTTCCATCGAATTTCTCTAAAACTCCAAAACGATTTTCATATCGTTCATTATGCCCGGATAGCTTGTAACCGGATATTCGATAAACGCCAAATTTGCTTAATATTCATCTATTCGATTAATCGATTTTTTGGACTGATAACCGATTATTATAAAAGCTTTACAAAATTCCCTATTTTTTGCATCAAAATAATCAATTTTTATAATAAAATATGAAAAAAAATTTAATAGATAATATTTAATTGGTTTAAAGATTTCATGAAACTGGTTATAAAAAATAGTAACTTTTATTAAGTTTTTTTCAATATTTTAACTATTACACAATATTGTTAATAATTACGCAGTTACAGAAAAAAGAAGTTATCCATCAAGATGCCGTCAGTGAAATCTCTAGTGAGGAAATATTTTTCGACATTGAACAGAGGAGTCTAAATGCCAAATCGATAATTGTTAGAAAGTTATAAAATGTATGGGTAAAACAACATTGACAATCAAGGGCGGATCCAGGAGGGCTAAGGGGGTAATTACCCCCCCCTGTATCTGCTCTTGCCTCTAAACCTACCTGAGTTATACACAATGAACCAAGAAGCTTTTTCATAACCCATTTCATCATTTGTCTGATGGAGATTTTAATGTTTTATAAACATTATTTGTTGTGTGTTTATTTAGTGCAGGGTTTTGCTTTAAAGCCTGTCTTTTTGTATTCAAATTACCCCCTGGAATCTCAAATTTAAACATATAATATTGTAGCTGGATTGAAGGCTTTGGCAAAGAAAACTAAAATTTTATTGGTTCACTACGTTTTGTTTTTTTTAATTATAATTTTCTCAAGAGTTCAATAATCTAGTGAGCTATAAGGCCATATTCTATGGAACTTATTTTTTTAGAGACATTATAAGAAAATACTCCAAGATTTCATATCAAACACACAAATAAATATAGTAATGTAAGATTTCTTGATTAGTCTCTGCAGAACGTTAATGATAGAGCATGTTATAAGAGAAGGAACTGCAGAACGTTAATGATAGAGCAAACTTATTTTATTTTCCTGCCTTGGTTTTTAAAGTACAATTAGGATACAAAAGAATTCTGGCTGATGCATGTCCAAACACCGTACGAAACGTTTTAAACTCTAAAGAAAGCAAGAAAATACAATGAGACGAAATATAAAAAGATAAAAGAAGAGGTCAAAAAGCACCACAAACGATGGATAGTTCGACTGGGTACCATTGTAGTGGGTTGCTTGGGTTCCTGATTGATTGAAAATGAAACAATACTCAAAACAGTAAAGCTCTGAGAGACGACAACAAAAAATCTTAAACGAACGTGTATTGTCTCCAATGCAAGAATTGTACTTTGACATGGAGCAAATACAACACCGGTCAGTGGAACCCCCTCACATCAAATACAGTGATTGTTGCCCTTGCAACGGTTGCTGCAGATGCACCAATAGTAGAGTAGACAGTGAAGGGGCGAGTAATGCTATCCAGTGAACAACTCTAGCTCGGAGTGTTCACCTGTTTCCAAAGATAACGATAAGTAATCCAAACAGGAATGTAGTATTTTATATAATTTTAGTAATTTTATTTATAAAAAATTACCCCTCCCAAGGCTTGTCCCATGGATCCGCCGTTATCGACAATGAGAAATCATTTAAAACCTCATTAAATTGACATTGATAAAGACCTTACAAAGTTTATTACTCACGAGTCACTAGGGGAAATATTAGTGAAATGTGCTGCGAAATATGGTACATTGAGATGCCATAAAAGGTTTTCTAAAAAGCCGCAACTTTATTATATCAAAAAGTGCAAAAAAAATATGCGAGATTTGATAATGAATTTTTTTATGAAATGAAAGAAGAACTGCAAAATAAAATAAAACAAATGATAGGAAAAGGAACCAAACTTTATGTTATTACCGATGAGTGGACAGGTTTTTTATAAAGCGATATTTGATTGCATTACTTCATTCTATTAAATATAACCCTTATATTGGATTGATTACTGTTCAGGGTAGTTGTAATTACCAAAAAATGATAGATTTAATTAGAGGATGTCTGAACGAATTTAATATTAATTTTGATACAAATATTATAGCATCAACACACGATGATGTAGCAGGAGTGGTTAAGTATGGAGAAACGATTGAAGCATTTAGTCAATTATGTTTCAATCATGGAATCCATTTGGCTGTCTGTGATGTTTTATAAGAAAAACGAATTCACCGAGGAAGAAGATATATTTCAGGATATTTCATCAGAAAGCAAAAAGTAAAAAGATGAGAATTAAATAACGCGGGTAAAAAATTAATCGAACATTTTTTTATATTTAAGGAAGTATAAATTTTTAAATGGAAATATCTAGTACTATTTTTATGTGCCCAGATATTGTAAAGATTTTAAAGGAAGTTCGGAAAATTTTACTTCATTTAAAAAATCTTTGTACTTTAAAAATTTATTATAACTCAAGGAAGAAAGCCACTTAGGTTATTACTTGATTGTAAAACGCGATGTAACTTATTGATGCCTATGATATAACGCTTTTTTAATTGTTTAATTGCATCAATGTGGCTTTAAGTTAACTTGTTGCAGTATAATTTAAAGAAGAAAATTTTGCTCCTAGTTGAGTCCATGGTACATTTATTACAACAAGGTAATGAAGTTAATAAAAATAAAAAAAATTCAGCAACTAACCGGTTAACCCAGTGGTTTCCAACCTGTGAGACTGTTGCAAGGGGGGCATGCAGCTGTTTCCAAAATATCATTTTCGAATATAAACCAAAAAAATCGAATAGGTGTCTCAAAAAATAAATCAACAATTTGTTTTTTTAAAGGGGGGGCGCACCAACTTTTTTAAAGGGGGGCGCCGGTACAAAAAGGTTGGAAACCACTGAGTTAACCGGTTATTTAATGAAAAAATATTCGGTTAATCGGAAAATCAAATAATAGGATAATTTGAACTTTCAACTAAAGACAATTATTCTTTCACATTATATGTGTCTAATACCAATATGTAAAAAATCATTAGAAAATCCGAAATTCTTCATCTGTAATCTTCTTCCATATTTGTTCTTTGATGATTCACATCTATTAGTTTCTCTTAAAACTGAATAGACTAATTCATTATTGAAAATATTTTGTTAAAAAATTTTAAATGACAAAATTACCAATTTTGTTTATTAATTGCAATTAAAATTATGAAATAATAAAAGTCATTTTAATAGTGTAATAAAAGAGTAATGAGGATTATCGCTAAAGCGGCTCCCTCATAATGAGATAGTCTTTCACTCCTTCAGCACAAGACTCCACCAAAACATTCTTGCGTCATCATTATTTCATCATCAAAAAACCTGATCAGGATATCTGATTTTAACAGCTTCAATTACTTGAAAGCATTTTCGTCTAAAAAAAAAATTTTTATCAAAAATTCAATCGAAAATAATGAGTAAACAAGTTTTATATACACAAATGACTCAAATAGATTCATTCACTCCAGCAGGTCATTGTTTAAAGAGTAGTTTGTTCAACAAACATTACGTTGGAATGTTTGCGTCATTTCCGTCAAACAATAACAGGTGGATTTTGCGATTATCTTTAACTTTCTTCGGCATTTCTTTCAATACATTCCGCTACGATTAACAAAAGATGGATTTTGTAATTACTATTTCAAGATCTTTCCATTTCAGAATTCTTTCCGACACATTTTATAATGATAACGGAGTCTCAATTGTTACAAATTACGTAAAAATTCGCACACATTAATGAAGAGATTGTAAAATTGACGTAAGGGAAGGGTAAAAGGTACCTGTGTTGTACGACCGATAAACTAATCTTGGAGAGCGAGGGCATCGACTGAAATCAGTCATCATCATATCAAATACTCAATCTTAAAGATGAAATAATTTAATAAATTATTTTAATTAATAATTAATTACTCCAAAACTAATTATCGAATCCATTGCCTTCGCGAAAATCTATAGGCCTTTTATAAAATTTATCGAATATTCGGTGTAATAAAGAGAATTGCTTATTGATCGTCGGTGGTCCACGGCCGATGCGCCGCGCGAGATGAGTGTTGCGCAATTGTGTTCGGACGTGACGAATTTCTCGTCGCACAATTTTCATTCTCTTGCAATCAAATATTATTTACATTCGACGATATTTTGCAGTTATTCGAAAAACCAGGTGCATTTTTCCTCCGGGGGCGCTGCAATGTGCACCCATTAGAATGAATATTCAAGGATATTCATGAAACGTATACAATTATAATTATATTAAGAAAATCGATTCATTTGTAAAAAACGAAAAATTTTCAACATAGGGTGTTTGATTAATCTCTGTGTCCCGGTAAGTATACTTTTATGTTCAATATTTACGAAACAGAAGCATTCATCCGTCATTTTATCTCCGTTACGCAACCCATCCCAAAATGTTGCTATGCCCGATATCATTACTAATGATCTAAAAACATAATATCATTGACTACACAAACATATCTCTCTTCATCATTCAAACAGTTCATTAATTTATTACACTTAATTATTTATATTATTCAATAACAAAAAAAAATATTTTCAAATTTTAATAGTTAAAACGTTAACACGAACGAAATCGTCAATATCGTCACTGAATATCGTCTCCTTCCACATTCACATCGATCGAATGTCCTCATGTATCAAAGATCCTCCATCACAGATCCAATTAAATAATCCTCATTCATATATCAAAGAATCGATATTGATTGGTCGATCACGCTGCATCTCGCGATCTGATTGGTCCATTCCTTCTTCTCTCTCACTATATATCGCACACACATTCAAATAATCATCAAAACATAATAATAATAATCGATACATTCCGATCAGCTGTTCCCAGATTCCCTTCATTGCAATTGTCTTCATAATGCACAATCGCAAAAGATCGAATGAATCTCAAACACAAATCAGCCGTGAGAAATAATGAAATAATAATAAGAAACACAAATAATAATATTCGTAATTCGCTTCAGATTCCACAAGGAGGAGTCCCGTATTTGTTCACGAAAATTTCAATGACGCGTAAGATCCGACATTCATTATTTATAATTATGTTATAAAATGTCTCATTAGAAAGATTTTATCCAAATACATCACAAACACGTCAGAATCGTATTTCGCGACTCCCGGTCAGTGTACGAGGTCGAAGACCGTCAAACTGAATCCCTTCGATCTATCGAATCCCGAACCGAAAAACACTCATTTCGACAATTTCATTAGTTCGAAACGCGTGAAGTTGGTGAGTGAATATAATTGAGATGGTCGGACTGATGGAGGAACTGTTCGCAGAATTGTCACTCGACAAACAAACGAGACTCTTCCTTCCATCATCGATCGACGGAATGCGAGAATGAGAATTCTCTCGATTCCGGATTTGAGACCGACAGTATTTGCGAGAGTATTCTCTCATTCGCGTCCAGGTCGAGTGACGAGAACAGCAATTCGAGTTTCTCGGACCTTCCGGATGGTCGTTCCTGGTCGGAACATTCACAAGATGTATTTATTAAAGTAATATTATTTGTAAATAAAATTGATATGATGAAATAACCGATTAAGTTAAAAGAAGTGTCAAGACCGGTGAATAATTGTTCAGAAACCGGATACGTATTACCGATTGTTAGAGATTCGTCAAACGACAATGTTTTGATTCCTCAGATATCCGGATTGACATTGGCGAATATTTTATCCGGGAATCACACGCTCGACAACAAATTGACGATATTCGACTGTCGATTTCCGTATGAGTACAGCGGAGGTCACATCGCCAATTCGATCAATGTTCACTGTTGTCAGAAACTTCTTCAGACTCTGTTTCCGATCAAAGAACCGAGTAATGACCGGAAATTGGAAGAGGATATCAAAAAATTGAGTGAAAAATTGAAACGCGACGACAGTATTTATGTTTTCTATTGCGAATTCAGCAGTTACAGAGCACCGAAATTGTGAGTATCGACTTTGATTTAAAAAGAATGAAAAATAAATGTTTGTTGATGTTCAGAGCGCAATGTCTTCGAGGGTTGGATCGGTTGGCGCATTTCGGTAGTCGAGATTTATTCATACCGAATATTTATGTTCTTTTTGGAGGATATTGTGACTTCTTCAAGGAATATCCGGTAAGGAGAATAGAGTGACATGACTGAAAGACAATTGATGGAATATCGTATTTTGATTCCAGCAATTCTGTACACCGAATCGTTATGTGAGTATGAGGCAAACGCGATATCCTTTGAGAAACAGTTTCTTTTCGTCAGAACATCAATCGGTTTCCAGTTCAGAAACGTCTCAGAAAGAATATCGTAAAGAGAAAAAACTATATTTACAAGAAACTCAAGAATCAGAAAGAAAACTTCGATCAATAATACGTAGATCAACAAAAGATAGTGATATTTTACAATTATTTTTATCCCATCCGATAATCGGAGGCAGTTGAATGTTTTGTGGCCATTTCTGCCAGATTCTCTGTGATTTATTTCTATTTGCTTTTAATAATTTTGTATATGATATTCTAAAGATGTAAATGTATACTATTGAATATCGGTATCTCTGTTTCAGATTATTTGTCACTGTCGCCGTACGTATATAATATTTTACATTTAGTGAATCAATAATTTTAATCTTTTATATTGTAATTTGTAAAAAATGAAAAGATCTTAAATTACTCTTGCATCACTTATCAATACGAGACAACAGCTAAACCCCAACATTATTATGAATCTCCATATCTGTATGAAATGAATTGGAATCAGTCTACTGATGTGGAGATCGCCGTTGTCGTTTCTAGTGACCACTTAAATCTCTTTATGACTTATGGCCTACGACTTGCTAAAATATAATACCGACTTCAAGTCGTCGACTTGATCATTTTGTATTAGAGAAAAAGAAATTGTTATGTCTTCTTTCGAATAATATATTAATCTTTATATATAATCAAAAACGCCATTCATGTTCGAAAATTTATTAATTTAATTTTTTCATTTTTTCCGATATATTTCGGTAGATTTCCCAAATTCTTCAGACAAAGGTTTTTCCATAATTGTTTTTTCAGTTTATGAATCTTTTAAACGTTGTATAATTTATATTTTATGTTTTTTTATATTTTTTTTGAGATTCACGAAAAAATGGTTAATAAATTTTAAGTACAGTAAAAGTATATGAAAGAAATCTTGTGGGCCCCATGCCGACGTGACTAGACTCGAATTTCATGATTCACTAAAATTAAATGTATAATCAAACTAATACTATTATAATCGATAGAAATCATAAATTTTTAAATTTAACTTTATTAAATTTTAAGTGATTTTTTTTTAAAGTCTTGATCACACATAAAAGAATAAAAAAATTGTGAAAGATGGAAACGCCGTAACTCTCAAAAATATAAATTTTATTAAATAGAAGTCATAATTAAGTAGTAGTCAATGGACGCAGTTGTTGTGACAATGCACGATTGGTGAGTACCCAGCGTGGATCTCGCCCGGGTGACTCAGGATGATCACTTCGGCCACGAAATCCGTCACCTTGCACGCCGGGTCATTTTTTGAGTCGCTACAGACGTCTCCCCGGTGAATCTCCTTCACCGATACGTTCCTAATATTAAATCCAACTGTGTCTCCCGGCAGCGCCTCAGTTACGGCTTCGCGGTGCATTTCAACCGATTTGACCTCAGTGGTCAGGTCTTGGGGTGCGAAGGTCACCTCCATGCCCGGCTTGAGGATTCCAGTTTCTACGCGTCCCACGGGCACCGTGCCGATGCCACCGATCTTGAAGACTGCCTGTAGGAAAAAAAAAAGAATAAATCGATAATTTGCACAAATCGTATTAAGTCGAATTTTATCCCCCCACAGGCAGCCTCAGCGGCTTGTTCGTGGGTCTGGCGGGCGGCTCCAGCGCGTCCAACGCCTCCAGCAGCGTCTTGCCCGTCGATTTCGTCTCCTCCTCCTCGGCGTTGCGCCTGGTGATCTCCTAGCCCTTGTACCAGGCCATGTTCGTGCTCTCCTCGACCAAATTGTCGCCGTTCCAGCCGCTGATCGGCACGAACGCCACTCCGTCCAGCTGGTACCCGACCCTCCTCAAGTACTTCGACACCTTCTTCTTGATCTCGTCGAAGCGCTTCTCGCTGAACGGCGGCTCGGTCGAATCCATCTTGTTGATCAGCACGATCAACTGCTTGACGCCCAGCGTGTAGGCGAGCAGCGCGTGCTCGCGGGTCTGGCCGTTCTTGAAGCCGGCCTCGAACTCGCCCGTGCTCGCTGCCACTACGAGGACGGCGAAGTCGGCGTGATTCGTGCCCGTAATCATATTTTTGATATAATTACGGTGACCAGGAGTATCAAATATTGTCACGTGGAAATTCTTCGTTTCGAATTTCCCACACGAGACATCGATCGTTATACCTCTTTCTCTCTCGGCTCTCAAATTGTCGAGAACCCACGCATACTTGAAGGACCCCTTTCCCAGCTGAAAAAAGCGAAATTAATTATTAAAGCCTGAAAATTAAAAAAAAACCTACATCGCGGGCTTCTAAATCAAACATCTCCATTTTGTGCTTGCAGATTTCTCCACACTTGTAAATCAAGTGTCCGAAAGACGTCGATTTACCGCAATCAACATGCCCGATAACGGCAATGTTGATGCTTATCTTCTTTCTTTCATCATTTTCCGCACTACTCATATTCAAATATGGTAGCATTTATGAAAATTAATCATTTAAACAAATGATTGAAATAATAATCATATGTTTTTAATAAAATATGTTTTATTTCATAATAATATATGAAATAATATATGAAAAAAATATTTTAAAAAAATTATTTTATTTTTAAATATTTTTAAAATTTTGATATTTTTTGAATTTTATGTTTAATCAATAAAAAAATTTTTTAATTGTTTTCTTGAAGTAACATCGTGTGTAAGTAACAGATAGAACAGTTTTCCAAAGATTATTGTACTGAAATTGGTAAAAGTATTCTTACATCTTTATTTAATTTGACAATGGATAGTTATGTTGCGAATCAAATTTTATTTTATTTATTTTTATATAATACGTTTTATGAATTAACCAAAAAATATTTTAAATTATAAAATATAAGAAAATTATTTTAATGACTTTACTGAGCTTCGAATTCGGACTAGAATCCACCTATATTCTTGCAAATACTCTTCTTTAATGCTTTAAATTTTTAAGAATATTGTAGTTTGATTATTTGTTTTTCAAAGGTTGCACCTTTTAATCCTTCCTTAACCCGCGTCTGTCAGCAACAATTAAACAATGGCCTACATTTTTTAAATTGGAAGACAACCTTAAAACTCATTGAACTAAACCCTTTACCGTAACCTCGCTATATTTTTACATTAAAAAGCTCGATGGAACTATGCAGAGATCCGAATAAGCTGTCTTTCAATAGAGATATAAATTCGATATTTCCATATTTTACAGATGAATTTCAATGCATATTATGAGACAGTTTTCTGAATAATCAATAAAACACTGCGACCAATTAATAAATTCAAAATAGAAAAGTAAACCCGCTTTAAATCTCAAATTAAAACTATTAAAACATTTCACCATATTGTACAATAAAATCGTAAATTACATTTTCCATTTGAAACTAACTTATTAAAATAGTAATATTTACACTAACAATGTAATAAATCGATAATAATAATAATGATTCAAATAATAAATCGATTCATTCGAACGAAAAGTCAAGATTAAATCAATGTATTATTGCAAGAAAACAAAGACTACTTGAGGATCACTTCTTTTGCTTCTGCTCGAGCAAACAGCTCAATTCTACAGTGTCGTAAGGAAACACATCGACTCCCTAAATTTAATCGATATCAGCGACGACATTTATTAATACATAATTATAATATCGATTTTCTGTTGCGTCATTAAATATCGCTCATTACGTTGCACTCATAACTCGTTATTCGATAATCGTTTCTGATTTTTTGTCTAAACCACAAAGAGTTTGCCATAGCGAATCCGACTAACGGAAACGTCAAATAGAAAGACATTTTGAAAACCTCCAATTTCCAACCGCCCATTTTGAATCATTTCCATGTGAAATATTTAAACAAACGTAAATATTTGTTTTTTAACATGTATTTGTATTTTTATCATGAAAATACTTTTTGAAACTGTGATAAAAGACAGTGAAATTCTAAATTTTTTAGTCAATCAAAATCATATGTAAAATTCAATAATTTTTAATTTTGAAAAATGAAATTATGGGTCAATAAAAATAAATTCTCAGGTCAATAAAGAGGAAAACGACTGTAATATTTATCTGGAGTAATTTTCACATTTACCAGTATAAAGTTCTGGAATTTCATTCGGGATATCGTAATATTTACAGTCTTAATTACTTTTTATGAAATAATAATTTAATTTAACTGAAATACAAATTTTGTTTTAATAATATTTAAATTGAATTTTTCAAATTCAAATTATGAATGAAGAAATCATAAAATTAGTTGATGAATTGGAATTATTGTATAAAGAAAGAGAACACTATCGAGTGTCTTACAATGAAGTTCTGTCGCAAATGCAAATTCTCAAACAATCGATTTCGTCAAAGAAAAACAAAATTATCATAAATAATTACCCCGAAATTAAAACTAAAAGACAAAAATGCGATATCAATTGGTTGAAAATGGGTAGATCAAATGATGACAACGGTGTCTCCATAGAGCAGCCGGGAGCCAAGAGGAAATCGGATCTTATCGAGATTTATGGAGTGAAGAATTATCGATTGATTCAGAAATTGGAAATCGAGCAACAGAATAAATTCGATCGATTTTGTGATTTGAATCAACCGAAATTTTGGCCGATCATTTCGTTGAAACAATAAAATGTTGAGGGATTTGAACACTTTAATCTTTTTTGTGTATATTAAATAAAATTATTTCGACTTCTCTTTTGAATAATTATAATATTTATAGATATAGGACGAATATTTTGACTTAATTTCTCTCTCATATATATTGTATTATTTTCTGTCAGTTACAACATTTTTTCAATCAATTGCAATATATCAATAATATTAGGGTTACCGATAAGTAGTCAATTATTTTAGTTTGGGATATTTGTTTCAGTCTAGTTCAGAGCGTGAATGCATATGGACGTGTTTTATCGAGCAATGTATAATCTGTTGGAGCAGTTCATTTTGGCACCGTTGTTTGGGTGCTGCAATTTTAACACCCTAATGAATTGTATTAAAGTAATAATTTTGTTTTCATAAAATATTTTATTAAATGTATTTATGTAATGTATTCAAATCTCTAGTCAGAATTAGGGATATCACATTCAACTTTGGAAACTAATTGATGAGTTAAAAAGGTTCAAAAATGGCGTGATCAAGTATTTGGAAATTTTCTTAAAGGAGATCAACCCAGCTACAAAATAACTAAATATCTTTAAGCTGATGTGAGAATTTTGAGAATTGTTCAAAATTATGAAGTTCGTAACATTGTAGAATATTTAGAAAGTTTATCACGAAACTTTTTGATGTAAATTTTTTTTGTTTATTTCATGCATAAAGTTGTGTATATTTGAAGTTATGTTTGAAGTCGTGACATTTTAATTAAAGTACATTTTTTATGTTACTTGATTTTACTTTAATGTTTTACTTTTATTTCCGGAAAAGCAAATAATTTACTTGTTGCAGGTAAAGAAATAACACTAAAGAATATTTTCGACTATTTTTGTTTATATTTATCCCATTAGATTCATTTATATGCAGCTTGAGCCATATAATTAGGTTTTTCAAAATTGGACGCCCAAACGATGCGTACCCGTAATCTGTGACCTTGACTTCAATGACTAAAGTGAATTTAAGCGTTTTTATTTCTCTAGTTTAAAATGATGGACGATCAATCAAATGAAGAACATTTACTTTATCGCATATTGTTTCATTTTTAATTAGATCTTAGTGCAACGATCGCAAAAAAATTGTGATGTGTATCGAGACGTATTAAAGGTCAATATGTACCAAATTTGGTTTAGAAAATTTTACAATGGTGATTTTCACTTCGATCAGTTATTATTACAACACATTACAGTGACAATCAACGTACATTTAAGCACAATGCCACAAGCATAACGAAACACAGAACAAATTGACAGCATAGCAAACATGATCAATATACTGGCAGACAATACGGTAGCGTACGTAAATCATCCCCTATTGATACTGATCTAGGCCCATAGCCCGTCCTGTCTTTAGCTGAACCCGCAGGCCCTTCGAGCTTGGCACTGCTAGACAGATGTCAAGTGAGAAGAGGCGTCCGACCCGCTTACAAATAAAATCACTAAAAGAAGCAGACAAAATTCTAAAATGACATTGGGTTGTGGTTAACTAACCATTAATAACTACTGGGGGCTCTTGAGCTTGCAAAAATGTTTTCACTCGAGAGGGTCGTGACATACGCAAACAACGCATCCTTAAATTATTATATAAGCACAAGATAAAATAAAACTTTTCGAGAGAATTAATTAAATCTTTAGTGTGAAGAAGTCCATTTTTTGTTTGCCAGGAGAAGAATAAATTTGAAGAAAATTCGATTAATTTAATGACGAAAAAATCTAATTAACTTTTGTGAAGAAAAAATTGTTCAAGAAGAGGAAGATTAAAAAAATTTTTCGAGAAATCCTATTGTACCACAGTTGCTTATTTTCCTCGTTCATTATTTCGGTAAGCCTAAGCGTAATTTCTAATTTTTATTACTATTCAAACTTAAATATTTTAAAATCAATAATCGATAAATATATATTCTTTTTAAAATAATAATTTGTATTTATCTTATAAAATCATTCTTTTAGTAGTCGGCGAACGAAGTTTCGTGATTACTTCTAAAATCATCACACAACACATATAGGATATTTTATATTTAAACTGTAAAGACAATATTTGTAACTATTGTAATATATCTTATAAAAGAAATCGTGCTGTCATTCTAACTTGGTAATTAATATTAACAAATTCAAACTCCTATTATTATAAAATATTAATTGGAGTTCTATCATTTTAATTTATTAATCCACATCTAGAAATAGTAAAAGTCAAAACAAGTAAAATCAGTTAATTCTCACACAGTCAGAAGGTTCAATTTCATTTTTAAGTTGTATCTTCTTTGTTAAGCTCGAATCAGGTTGAAGACACAGTTATTTAAACAACCTCCCAGAGTTCTACAAAAATAATAAGACATTATTTGTACTTTAAAAATCTAAAAGAATCCCAATCAGAGAATAAACTTCTTTAAATTATAAGCTATAATTCATCTTTTTTTACGATTTTCATTTCATTATTTACGTCTTTCTTGTAAATATTCTTCTTTTTATATTCTTTTTATTTACTATTTTGTTGAATATAAATAATAAAAGTATTTAAAAAATAAATTTTTGTTTTAATTAATAGATATAATAAGAAATTATTTATCTGTTTACTATAATAAACATAAATTATATATAAATAATTTTGATAAGAAATAAAAAGAAATTATAAATAAAGACTCTGATTTAATAAATAAAATAACTTATGTATAAAAGAATAAAGTATAGAAGGAGAAAGATTTTGAAAGATGAAAGACGCAAAAATATAAGAAAATTCCTCAATTTATAAAAAAGGAATTAAATAAAAGAAAAGTATAAAAAGAAGGATTTTTTATTATTTATTATGAGTGGTTAGTTTTAAGTTTCGCCAAAATAGTTTATTATTTTTTTTAATTTGAAAATTTAAAAGAAATAAATTAACAATTACAATGTAGAGTAAAAATATGATAATAAATACTTATTTAAAATATGTTTACAGTAATAACAATTAACATATTTTAATAAAAGTTATAGAATAAGCTAAATAAATTTCAATTAACGGATTAATATTTTCAGAAATATATTTTTAATAAAATGGTTATTGTAAATTGAAATTAATTAGTTTTATGATTAAGTTTCGTAAGAATGTAAAATTTGGTTACATTAAAAATTTGTAAATTTTTGTAAGAAAATGTAAATTATTTAAGGGTAAAATTTTTGTAAAAAATATAAGATTATATATTGTAAAATTCTTTGTAAAAAAATATAAGATTGATTAAGATTTAATATTGTAAAATTTTTGTAAAAAAATGTAAGATTATTTTAGATTTAAATTTTTGTATATTTTCAAAATTTAATGAACTAATTTTGGGCGAAATAATTGAATTAACAAGAAATTTGTTTAAGTATATGAATTGTAAATATTAATAAATTTTTGGTGGTGTTAAATTATGACTTTAGAATGTGATAATAATGAAAGTGGCATAAACGCTACTTACATTTATAAAAAAGATAATTATTATTTATTAATTAAAAAAGGTTAAATGAAGTCAAGAAAGAATTATTTTAAAGAAAGCTTATTTATTTTCCTAAGTGAAAGTAAACAAAAGCAAATGAAGGTGTATTTGCCTAGTTTGAGTGAAAGCAAACAGGAAAGGGTGAAAGTATATTTACTTAGTGAAAGAGGACAACAGCTGGGTAAATACCGCTGTCCTATTAAAAGGAAATAGAAAAATTGGAAAAAAAGATTGAATTGATAAAATTCAGACTTGCGACTCACGGAGTATATATATAAATATATATTTTTTTAGTATTATATTTTTATATTTTTTTAAAATAATTCGAGCAAGAGAATACTCTTCTCGTATTAGCCAAAATATAAATTCAACTTATAAGATTTAGGTTTGGTTCAAAATAATTTTGTAATTACTGTAATAAAGTGAAGAAATATTTATAAAGAAATCTTCGATTTTTACATTTCTTGTTACATTTATTTAAGTCCCCTCAATACGCCAACAATTTTATTTCATCTATTTCTCTTTGTTTATATACATTTTTTATTTAATTTTGTAAAAAGTAAATAAATTTTTATTTTACGTATTAATTAAAAATAATAATAATTTTCAATATTTATTTATTCCTTTAACCTCAGAAAATTAATCATTACTTAGTGTTGCAGGTTTAAATATATTTTTATAATTTTTATTTCTCTGATTTTACTTTTTTAAAAAGTAGTCTTGTCAATTTAGAATGATAATTTAAATTACAAATTTTAAATTATTAATATTTTTATTCCAGGGTTTTAGTAATGAAAAATCTTTCACGATAATTTGAAGAAACAGATTTTTGTTAGAAAATAATTATTTTGAGTTATGACAAATTTGAATCCTTGACCTTAACCAGTTGAAATTAATAAAATTCTAAATTGAACTCCAACAAAATTAATGATTTATTCGGGAATAATTGTTTTCCAAACAAATGTAATTACCAAATGAAGTTCCAATTGACTCGAAATGCAGTTTTAAATAGAATTTAAGACCATTATCATAAGATAAATTTAATTGCGTTAAATATATTCGAAATAAAATTATTTATTTTAACCCAAACAATTTCATTATACAAAAAACAAAACTTATTAATAGTAGCACAAAACGTTGTTTTACTGTGCTGTTTTAATGTTGAGCAAAAATTTGATTTGATTTCAGGAATCTGAGTGAAACAAAATTCGATCGATGGTTTTAAAAGATTGTCGAAATTGCAATCGTAACAGTGATTATTTTTCATTAATTTTCTGTAATAATATTTTAGCATCCAAATTGAAATTGTGTATCGCATTTTGGTAAAAAAAAATTTTATTTAAATTTTTGGAAAAAACAAAAAAAATATTTCAGGATATTCGGAATATGCAACAATTATTCCTATGTCGTGATGCTCAGTGCAGCACACGACATTTTGAATAAATTGGAAAACGTAAATTTATAAAATTCGAGCGTCATTTAAAATATATTTGTGATAATTTATTTTTATAATAAATAAGTCTTAAGTATAAAATCGATATATACGCTGGGGAAAACCTGTGCTCTGCAAGAGATATGTAGATTATATCTTTCTTGTTTTCATAAACCAATCCCTTGCAGAACCACTTTTAACATACTTGAATGGCCTTCATCCTATTATTAACTTCACTACAGAATTGGGAGTTAATAATGTAAAAATAGTGATTTTGAGAATCTACCAAACTCACTATTTTTACTATAAAGAAAAAGTATTACGTAAACCAAAAATAGTAAACAACAAAAAAAATAATGGCAATTGATATTCATTATTAAAAAGTGAACGCCATTTTTCACAATTTATTTTCGTAATTAATTTCGGCGGATTACCCAGTGCCATCTTCAGACTGAATTAACACTGGCTTTTTGCAGCTTATATATGAGAAAGGTGATTATGTAATCAATCGTGTAATAACGGCTCTATTTGAAAATGTTTAACAGAGAAGTTGAGTGTGAAGCTTGGATATTAATTTTTGGATCCGTGGATCTTATTAATAAGGCCTCACACGTTACTCTCTCCCAGTAATTTTTAAATCGATTTTAATCTCCCACTCCTCTCGGTTTGTGCTCCGATCTTGTTTATCAATACACATGTAATGGATGTAACGCCACATACATCGGAGAGACATCTCGTCATCTCTGCAAACGGATCAAAGAGCATAGTCGATTGGATAATGGGAGCAATATTGCCGAACACAATTTAAAATGTAAAAAGAAAATCGGAGAAAATGATTTTAAAATTCTGTGTAATCGATTTAAAAATTACTGGGAGAGAGTAACGTGTGA
>MQRK01221547.1:70496-86629 GCA_001938485.1 Girardia tigrina
AGTTGATGATAATGACCAAGATCGAAAAATTAATCCTCTAATCATATTATATTTGTATCGAGATTCACAAAAACTGTTTGGCGTTGTATATAACCCAGTATCAGTTTTCTTTCTGTGAATCTCAGTCTCTTTTCTTATAATAATAATTTATTTCGGTAATTTCATCTATTTTTGTTTAATAAATTTTATGTATATAAGTTTTCTTCAATTTAAAGTCGGGATGTCATTTGTTGTCTGACATTTTGATTCGGTGTTGTTGGGAATTATCTTTTCGTCATTTTCATGCATGTTTTTGTCCTAATACGTTTCAGCACAAGTTCCCTGCACTTGTAAAAGGCGCGAAATTTAGGATTTTACTCAAGAATTAAGATTTCAAATATGAATATTATTTCTGTAAATTGTAAAATTTGTGATTTCAAATATTTGACTTGAAAATAAAGGTAAATGAACATATAAAACTTAATCACACTTTGGTGATAGTTTTTCTTTACAACCTTCATCTAAAAGTAACTGCATTAAAATTTAATACTTAAATTTGAACATATTGTTTCAAACGTTAATATTTTAGATTCACCCGAAATAATTCGTTACGATCAGCAAACACCGAGTCTTAGAGAAAAGTTTCTTTTAATAAAAGTAAGTACAATATATATTTTTAAAAATTCTTTTAACTTGGATTATTCTTTTTTAAATAATAATAAATGTTTATTAGAATAGAAATAAGTATTTATCGACGACTTATGTTTTGTCAAACATGATGACAAATTATTGTTAAATTATTTATTACAAAATCATAAAATTGTTATATAATCTGTAAAACTAAATTTAATTTATCCGAAAAAATTAATTACTAAAATACAGTAAAACCTCTCGAAGTTGAACTTTTTCGTTCCGAATAAAATTTTCATGTTAGGTGTTCTACTTAGATGAGTATGCACGATTTTGCATAGAATACCTCATAACATTTATAAGAAAATGGTTATTGCTATTCGATCTTAAGGAGAGATCGCCGATTTAATCTGTGACGGTAATAAAAAAGTCATATGATAACCCCAGACCAGAAAGTAGGGTTAATTACTCATACTTGAGTAGGATATTTTTAGAGGCTTATGATTTTCAGGAGAAAACTTGCCTTGAATTCAATAATGTCCATAATTGCACCCTTTCCTACTCTTTCAACAATCATCAATTTCAAAGATTTATTTTTAAAAAATCAGACAGTAAAAAATTCGTAATTTTAGTTTGTTTGGTTTTACAGACTGAACGCAACTCCTCTAACTTTGTTTCCAAATCAAAAACCTGCTACAAAAGATATGGATCTTCAGACAACACAAATTTCGTAAATTACGAACACTTTCAAGTGTCTCTGTGAAAGAAATTTGTCGACTCTGCGGTGTCACGGTATCTTCTTCATCCTCTCGTTCACGCTTTCTCTGACATGGGCATGGACTTGGGATTCATCATCAAGTGAAGCAAACTCCGATAGCTCACATCTGTCTTCAAGCCACTGAACAAATGATAGCGCGGGAAACACCTCATCCAGAATGCTGTTGCTATTTTCTCTGTTATCCAAGTCAATCTGAGGAGAATGGAAAGAGTATAGGAAAACAGACAGTCTATCTTTTGACTTTTTCCATCCATGTACACTTTCTCTACGTTTAATCAAGGAGCTTTGGGGCAATGTACTGTAAAATAAAGCAGTTTCGTCCACATTGAATACATCTTCATGAGAATAATCGGCAATGAGAAGTGGAAGATTAGATTTAAATGAGAATAGAGCTGAGGTGTCCACATCAGAGTTCACCACTCAACGCTCGAAATTGAATGTTGTTTCTTGACCGAAACATATCTAACCATCCATTACTTGCCTTGAAATCTTAAAGGCCTAAAGTTTCCGCAACTTTACGGGTCTTATCTTGGATTATTGAACCTCGAAGAGAAATATTTTTTTGTCGACAGAAGTCAAAAAATTCCAACATTTTTGTTTATATCATTACATTTATTTGTTCTGATTGTCCGTTTCCGCTCAAGTGAGCAGTTATTATTCCATGCTTCTAGAATGGAATCCAGCTTTTGTTTTATGGATGAAATAGTGGATTTGGCCACTCTGTATTCTACTGCTAGGGAAGCTGCTTTCTCGCCACATTCTAATTTGTCAAGCACAGCTTTCCTTTGATCAATAGGAAGCTCCACCAGTTTGCTTTGTGTTTACTGTGGAAGCATGAAGTGATATTTGTGTCGAAAATCAAAGGTAAAATAGAGGGACTGTAAATATTTATACAGAATATTGATGTAAATATTGATAAATTTAGCAACTGAGATGAATTGGCCTGGAAACCGACATATTTCTACAGGTATCTCAGCCTCTATAGTCAGAAATTTTCGAAACAATTAATTCACAGACCGGGCTATGATTCCCGATTACACATGTAAAACATGAATTACTAATCCGTTTATGTTATTATTTATCGTGGCGCCCAAATGATAAAGCGATATTTTTTAAATCATCTGAGCTTATTCGGTAGTTTATTTTCTCCGCTTGAGAGATATCAAGAAACACACGTTTAACTCTTAGCTGGAATTTATGAAAATTTGATTCATTTGCTGACTGATTAGGCTTTAAATAAAATGTGTCCGATAAACACGACTCTGCTTTGTTTAACTGTACAAATATTCTTACCTATCATCAAAACAAGCAGAATACCCAGTCAACAAATGTGTCGATTTTTACATGTGTGTAGGAGAATCATATCCAGGCCTGCGTAGAATGTATCGAAAATGGCCTACAAAATTTTTTGTATTTGCATGTTCCCATTAAAGATAAGGTCTTCGGCCAAAATTATGATACATTATCTATTTATTGTTAGTGGAACATTGGTTCGAAAAAATCAGTTTCCTGATCTAGTGAAAAATTTCTATCCTCTAATTATTAAAATTTTCAATATTTTTTAATTTGTGTAACGAAAATAGGCGTTCAAACGACCCCTGATCTGTGTAAGATTTCCAAAGCCTCGTGTGTTAAAGTAATGTATCAAAAATGTTAAATTGTAATCTGAAAAAAATAAGTTGTTTTAAGCTACAATAACTAATTCAAAAAGTTCGATTTTAGAGGGAATGTTACACCCATGGTACCAGAAAATTAGTTAGAGATACGAGATAAAGAGGATTTTGAGTTAGAGGGGTGAAAATTTGTGTTAAATCTTTCGTTCCATTATAAACGTTAGACTTAGTGAGGTTTTACTGTATATTTTTAAAGAAAAGGATTTTCAGACTTCTGAGAATACTTGTGCTGCTTTTGGGTCAAGTACCCACAACCTATCTGCAAAGTGTAAAGCATATTCATCATCTCCATTTGTTTCCACAGTTTCAGAGATAATGCTCCTGTCGACATCAGCTTAGAAGTTGTATAGTTTACTGCACTAATCATTCCATCTTTGAGCAATTTATGTACTCATTGTAAGTATGATTCCATCTTTATTCTCAATCACACGTATTCGTCTTCTTGCTGGCTTTGTCAGTTTCCTAATTGTCTTGAATGCCTCTCTAGAATTGTTTATTTCAAAACTACTTTTTATCAATTTTTGCTCGCTCCTCCGCTAAATCCTCTTTGGCCTTTCTCAGTAACCTCCGAACTTCCTTGTTTTGAAATAGGATGAGTGAAAAATCTTCAACAGTTTCGCACACATCACTGACACATGATAATTGAGTCTATCACGGATATCGATTGATTATAACAATTCTAAATCTTTTAAGCGTGCCTCTTTACTGAGTAAACAACCTAATCTTTTAAAAGTATAAATCAACCTCTATTTTATGTTAGCAAAATGTTCATCTGGGTGGTTATTTGATTTTTCATCCTATCATACATACTCCAGGAACTTTGTTATCAATACATACTGAAGAGGTTAAATAACTTTTCAACTGAGAACTTTTGCATTTAATTATATTTTTAATTCTTTATTATAATTAATTAGGCATTCCTGTTTCTTACAATACCTCTGGCATTGGTTTATCTTTTTGAATATTTTATCAATCAAGCTTTGGTAAGAAATATTAAATTATCGTATTGGCTCGAATAAAAATCGATGAAAGATCAGATTCTTAATCCTCTCGTGCTAACATTCCGTCTCTCAGACCGACCTCCCACTTTTCTCATCAAATAATAGCAATTGTGACTCTGAAAATGACTAATTATTTTTATATTACTCACTGTTATTTTAATGTTACAAATTATTAATGAATAGTTTAAGTACTGCTATGTTCTTTTTTACCAAAAAAGTACTATATGAATACAAAGTGTATGAATAAAATAGCATTCTCTGAATTCGGTCTTACAGATGGATGTTAGTACTAATGTTGCAAAAATTGTGTTAGTACTGCAGGGTTAAGCAAATATTTTTATTAATTTGAAATCCAATAATTTTCAAAAAACAATTAAGGATAAACAAAGCATGATATATACATATATAATAGTACAATTCCTTTTAGTATAAAGCTTGTTAATCTCACTGTTCATTAATCACTAAATGTAATCTTGCAATCAGTTATCGTATACTTTTACAGTTATAAAACAGGGGTAATGGAATTAATGAACTTAGGTAAGCATAGTTAAGAGTGATATCCATGTATTGCATTTATCTTAAAAACAATTTTAATTGTCAATGCATACAAAAAATAACAAAACTAAATTTAAAATTTATGTTCAATCACCGAAATGTTCAAATCAGCATTATTCAGCTTCATATCACACTGCAAGTCGACAAGAAAAACTTTAATATGTTTTATGAAGAAAATTAAGATATAAACTGTCGAATACTTCAATAATTGCAATTCATAACTGGAAAATTCGAATGTCTTGTTTTATAAAATTGACTTTCTGTATTCCCATAGAAAAAAATTAGGTACACTTATATCTGGGGATTTAGGTGGCCATTGCATGGAACTTCCAAGACAACCAAATAAAACTTTACGGAATGTTATCTCAAGCCAATCTCTGATACCTGATGCATAGTGGGAAATCTTGTTGAAAGATTAATGTTTCATGGTTTAGGATCACGCTGAAAACTGAATTAAACTGAGTCTGCAATATTTCTAAATAGCTGTAACCGGTAACTGTACCCTCAAAGAAAAAAGTCCACTGTTTCAACCTGAGTTCACTCCAGCCTACATACAAAAACCAGAAGAGCAGCTCTTTGTAATTGTTAGCCCAGGATTAACAGTGGCTAAAGTACACGCTGTTTTTATGGTTAACTAACCTGTATAATTTAAATATAACCTCATCAGACCAGAAATTTCTTGAAATGTCGGATGCATCTCCTCGCAAAAGTTAATTCTTCTATCTGCGTCGTCCTCAGTCAACTCTTGTACTGATTGTAGATAATACATATCTCGACCGATGATCAATTTCTGATATTAATTTCAATTGCTACACGTTTTTTAGCTGAAGATGGGTGATCGTTCTTGAACAATAACTTGAGCAGTAACTGTTGCCATTGATATCTGTCTGCCAGACCGAGGCAAATCAAAGACTGAAACTGTGTCTTTCCATTTAGCGATGAGATTGTTCAATGCTCTGCTGTTAGGTGCAGGTTTACCCTATTCATTTATCTACAAATGTTGGGTAGGGATGTTGTAGTTTAATCGAAACTTTTGTTCTATCATCCAAATACCTTTTTCTTTTGAATATCGATCATAGCTCATTGCATAAAATCTAAAATGAAAGGAGATGACGAATGACATAAATGCTGTTACATACACTTTTAAAAGAATTCTATTGACCAATCAATAAACAATCAGTAATGCACGCGCATATTTCGAGATCACTCTAATATTGACACCGGTACATATAATTAATAGATACAATGTCCTGCAGTTGTAACAATATTCCAATGTTATCAAGAAGTTGAATTCGGAGAGGGGTTTCCTGTTTTCACATCTTATGACACCTTTACTAACAGATTTAGCTATTTGTTTCTTATCCATTAAATTAAAAGATTACAAATTATTTTTTCCAGCTATGTATAATGAATGACTCTATCTTAAAAGGCCGTCGTTTTATTCTTAAATTTCTTTTTGAAATGATTACATGTGAAATCTTCATGAAGTAAACAATTAAAAAGAAGACAATTGAACGAAGGAGAATATTAAGAAAACAATCAAAATTAATTTTTTTCAAATTAATATTTTTATTTAAATTTTTAAATATATTCATTTTAAGTAAGCTGTCGTATATTCGGACCAATACGAAAATAAATATAAAATTATTTATGTTTTGTCTATTTAAATAAGTGTTATATTTAGTTTGAATTAATATATTTTCAAGGAAATTTTCTAAACCAAGCAGGACAATACAGATGGTTTATTTAGTAACACAATATTTTACTTTATTAAATATTTTAGGTATCAAGTTACATATCAAATTGGAGTTTTTATATCAAGATCTTCAATAAATTATATTAAAATTCGACGGACCTGGATTTTTTCTATCCTTCAAGTATAAAATATAAATATAAACTAATTTATTGATTCTTTCAAGTATTTCAATGTCGTTTTGTTCATGTTACAAGTTGTATATCGATTTATTCCCAGCATCTGGATAATGTTAATTTTGATTTTATATGAAGGACTTCTTGGAGGAGCTGCCTATGTCAATACATTTCATTGGGTTCTAACTAGAGTGAGTCTTTCGATTAATTTACGTTGTTTTTTTATGTATGTACAAATTTATCTTGATACTATTTCTACTTTCAATTGATCATCCTTTTAATCGATTTTTAACGATATTGAATCGAATTCATATGTAAATTTAAAAGAATGACACTCATTCTCAATATTTGTTCTAGATCTCTATTAAATCCAATTATTACAGCGTTTTCACTGACAACGGAGTTCCATATTCGGTCTTACAACAATTTTAAAACTCAGCTCCTACATCATATAATTGATAGTCATTGTTAGGAGTGTTGTTGAGTTCATAAAATTTTTGAATTTACAATCTTATCAAATTAATAATTAAACAATTACATTCCGTAAAATAGTGTTATAGATATGTTAAAATAAGATTTTCAGAAATTTAATGTAAAAATTAATTCATGTAAGAAATAAAATAAATTTTACGGTAGGTTTATTAAAAGATTTATTCAAAGATTTATTATAAAGTAATAAAGTTAATTTCAATTTTGATGAAAATATTTAATTGAAATAAAATAAAAAGTAATATAAAGTTTAATATTTTATTTGCGAAATGAAAATAAACTAAACTATTTTTTTGTAAATTTTATTTTACTCGATTAAATCGAAGTAAATTAAAATGCAATTTTAATTTTTTTGGAAAATGTCGTTGTATCGAAATGTAGTGGCGAAACGATTAATTAAAAATGTAAAATATAATGGAAAATTTAATAAAAAAATCAAATCAAATCTCTGTGACAAAATTTATGTATAAATTTTAACAAAAGGCGAGTATAAAATTTAATTTTTAATAAATGAAATAATAATTTCTATATCTATATTTATATCTATTTCTATTTATAATGTTTGTGTAAAAAGAAAATGCGAAAGTTCCTCGAAAATATTTGTTTAAAAAACTTAAATTGTTATAGAAATAAAGTTGTGCGTTAATGACGTCTTCTTTTGATCAAAAACCCAATAGTCATTGTGGGTCTGTCATCCAACGGAAGTCGCTTGATTCCCAGCCACTCAAACGTGAGAAGCAACGCTGGATCAACCGGCGTCTTGTCGGTCGATACGAGTCGTTGGTGCAGCCAGTCCATCATCGGTTCGTTCGGTCGATCGGCTCCATCGTCAGGATCAACGGGACCATCGATAGATCCTCTTGTCGACTGTTGGGTGGGGGTCTCAATCCCCGACAGCGCATCGACTGAATCGATACCGGCTGTCGAGGGGAGCGTTCTGATAGATTCGGCGATCGGATGACCACCAGGGACGGAGAGCGCAGACCCGGTGCGAAGTCTGAATATCGGTTGGAACCGACCTATGTTTTGAGGTGAACGGTCAGAACCCGACGGAATGAACCGGTGGGATCGCAGTAGACACCGACTGTGAAATGGAGCGACGTCTGGTGAGACGGACCGTACGGTAAACTCACGCCCGCGGTGAGAATGTTGTTTAAAAATAGCATAGATTGTTTAATATCGAATCAAATCGAACAAGAGACCATGTTGTGCAATATATTTTATTTTTCAATTAATACGATTAAATAACAACAATAATTTTCATGTTATTGTTTTTATTATTTTTTGATTTATCCGAGCCTTTTATTTCTAATCCGATTTTTCGAATCGGGTTTTATTTTGGTTGATTGAGAAGATCACTACAGTCACATTAACTGAAACAGCATTCGGTAGTCGATTCATTTTATTATTAATTGATATATCTTTAATATACTCGTTTTACCGTCGGAAGATTCTCAAATAAAAGTACTTTAGACACTACTAGTGGTAAATAAGGCATGAAAATAATTGTTAGCAATAATTCTTATATTATTTAAAATTATTTATATCAAACTTCATTATTTTCCAATGAAAGATTCACTACAACAAACCACCTCAGTGACAATTTCTCGATAACTAGATTCAAGAATAAATATAAAGAGTGCTATTTTTTAACCATTTAATTACATAATTTAAAAAAGGGGACATATTATATGACATAAAAAATTAAATTTTTGACATTTGTAGAATGCTATAAAATTATATATTTGCTATAAGAATTTAATATTTGTTATAAATATTTAAGTTTTGCTATAATAATTGAAAATCTCTTTATTTTTATTATTTATATTTATTATTTTTCTTATTCTTTATTTTTCTTTTTTTCAATGCTTAACAAAATATAAATGATTTAAAAAAATTAACATGTAAATATTAAAATCGAAACACATCCATTTAAATGTATATTTTAAGACAATATATTTTTACGGATCAACCGCCATTGTCAGGTCACTGATTATAATAAACAAATATCACTGCATTAATAATACTCTCTATGCCTTTGAAGGTCTTCACGTTTTCTTTTAGTTTCAATATTTAAATTTTTGCTTCTTGTGGTGGCACAGCTTTCTTCAATTGAATAGCAATTTATATTGTATGCTTGCAGATAATTTGATGAAATACACTGGACAATCGCATTGTGCGGCTAAAAAGTTGTGATCTTTCAGAAATGTTACTGTGAGGGAAAATGTTGTAAGTTTGTTGTTTGTATGCTGTTTAGATTTGTGATTCTCCTACTCAGATTGGATTGGTATGTTTATTGATTGATTATTTGAATCTAATGAAATTAATTTAATGATATTAATTTTAAGTACTAATTAATTAAAGTTTTATAATTATGAATTTTCATAATATTTTTTAGTAAACGATTTTAACTTATTAAATTTAATAAAATTTTAAAAACTTAATGTTTATTTAAAAAATTACGTAATGCATTTTTATCCAATAAAATTATGAGAAATTAAAAGTTAATATTAAAAAATTTCCCATTCATTGTTTCTCTTCCTTGTGGCCTTTTCGCAAAGTGAGGTTTAATTCTGGCACGGAGGGAGCAGTTTTTAACACATATCTGTACCATCTCCTTTAGCCCGGAACTTGACATCCTTTTCTCTAAAAATTTGTATAACCGATTCATTCCAGGATGTCCCATCGTATCATCAATCAATTTTATTTGATGGCTGCAATCTTCCATGGACATAGAACAAATTCGACTTAATGCATCAGCCACTTCATTTAAACAATCTTGCCTATATTGAATCTTGGATAAATGTAACCACTATCTTCCCAATTTAGCATTTTTAATCTTAATCCGGGGTCGTTGATCAATTAAAGTGCCACTCCTTGTTGATCCGTAATGTCCACAAATCGTCGTCCCAAGAGAAATTGGCGAAAATGATCTATTGCAGCCACTACTGCGAATGCTTCTTGCTCAATAGCCGGCCATCGCTTCTCGACGTCAGTTAATTTATGCGAATAAAATCCCAGCGTTTGACCATTTTGTGATAGTACAGCTCCTATCGAATAGCCTGATGCATCTGTCTCGAGTGTAAGAATTTCGTGATCATCTGGAACTGATAGCGACGCCGATGCATTTTTTTCTTTCAGTGTCTTAATATCATTTAAACACTCCGGCGAAATTTAAAATATTGCCATTTTCTTTGTCTCAAATAGGGGCTTTGCAATATCACAAAAATCCATTTAGAGTAATAAGAAACCATACCTAAAAAGGACTCCAACTGGTTTTTATTGCTCGGTACCGAAAACTCCAAAAGAGGACTAAAACGACTTTGATCTGGAGACATTTTGCAATTTTCAAACTTGTGACCAAAGAACGTCAAACTCGTTTGGGATATTTCACATTTCGCTCCTTTGACAACCAAGTTTACTTCCTTCACCCTCTGAATGAATGCATCCAAATTTTTGTCATGCTCAATTTTCGTCCTGCTTCTTATGACTATGTCATCAAAATAAGCAATCACACCATTTAAACCTGAAATTATTTTTTTATTACACGACAAAATATAGGAACACCGTTTGTTACTCCAAACGGCAGTCTGGTGAACTCCCATAGCTTACCATCCGCTTCGAATGCCGTATATTTTTGATCTTCTTCTCGTAACGGCACTTGATGATATGCTGACCTTAGATCAGTTTTAGAAAAGAAGGAATTTCCATGGATCTGATGTAACTCCTGGTTAATTAACGGAACAGGACACGTATCCAACTTAGTCGATTTGTTAATCGTTGATGCATAGTCAATGTCCAAGCGCCTCTTGTTTGACTTACTAGTCACTACTACTACTTCGCTCTTCATTGAGACTGTGATTGTTGAATAATACCCTCCTGTGCCAATAGACTCACTTCCTCTGATAAATGTCTTGTCTGCTTTCGATCGGAATTTAGATGGCACTCTGATTGGATGTTCAGGCGCCGGTCCCATAAAAATCGATACAGGTTGAATTTTAAGTACCGACGGTTCGTCACTGACTTCTTCCAATAGATTTTCTATTCTAATTCCTGCAACTCGAAGTGGTGGCAAATTTCCTGGCATAACCAGATGTAACGCTCAAAGATTTCTCAATTTATCCATGCCTAGAACAGCCTCTTCACAAAACTTTTTAGCAATCAATATCGTCGTAGATATCAAATTCCCTGCGAATTCAATTTTGATCTTAGCCTCTCCATATAGGCGAACAGAGGAACCATCTTCAGACACTGCCTTTAAAAAACGTCTGTTATATTCCACACCAATTGTCTTGGCCACTTCTTTCCTCAGAACAGACACCTCACTCCCGCTATCAACTAACCATTTGATTTCAATTCCCTTCACCAAACCCGTTACAAAATATCTGTCATCTTTTCCTGAACCTCTTTTTTCATTAGTTGCCAATGCTGGAATTACTGATCGTTTATTTCTACATACATTGGCGAAATGTTCCCTTTTTACAATTAAAACACTCTTTTGTAGTGGCAGGGCATTCCGCTTTGCTATAAGAATTGAATCCACACGAAAAAAATTTTTTGCTTGTCAGATTCTCCTGAAGAATGGTCCCGTTTTGTCACACACATTTGTTTGATAGACGACGAAGATTCACAACTATCCATCGTTGCTTTCACTGATTCCTCAAATTCAACTACTCCGGCTGCATCAGCCAAGGTAAACTTTTTGCCAATTTTTTGCAAAAGAGCAAATTATTTACAGATACTTTTTTGTTTCCGTCTCGAATACCGCGGCAAAATTCGTCTCTCGTGGCTTCATCCTCAAATTCGATTGGGAAATGACAGTAACCAGCAGTCATCCTCACTTGACTTAAAAAAATCAACCGTCTTTTCCTCTATCTCTTGAGTCATGGAATATAATAATATACGCTCCGACAACACATTTTTGTCCGACAAAAATTTAGAGCGCAAAAATCCTACCTCTCGAGTATATTCAGACATCTCCGCATCTTTCCCCAATGCGGTCCAATTCATTTTATCATAGTATCCGGCTACCGTATCACCAACGGATAACAAAAGAAAATCCAACTTCTGAGAAGTATCTATGTCAGCTATGCACAGAAAACGCTCGAATTGTCGAATAAATCTGTCGAATCCGACCAATAATGCTTCCTTTAACTGAGGTGGATGAATTTTTGCCATTTATTATGATTTCAAAAATGTGGTATTCTCAAGTTAAGTCTAGATGACCGTTTATTTGAAATCTAAAAAACAAATATTCCAATAAATACTTGTCTACATAAACACAAAATCTAATTTCAAATTAACGCAATGTCTAATAACATTTAAACAAATACTAATATAAAATCAATACGATGTTTATGTCATATTGAAGATGATGAAAATTTACATGAATCAAATTATTTTGTTGATTTTCGAAACTGAAGTAATGATGATAAGTAATATTGATAGGTACTTATATTTCAAATGTATCAATTAAAATTACAACATTTAATAAAACTAACAAATTTAGAACAAAACAAAAAAACGAATTGTTATTGCAAATACTAAAATCACACAGGAAAAATTAAATATTTATGACCAATATTAAGTTTTTATTGCAAATAATAATATTCTTTGTGTTAGGGTTTCGAAATATACATGTGAACACTTGATAAAATTTTATAAAGGAAAATTTTTAAATAATTCTTTTAGTAAAATTATTAACTTCAAACAAAATAATATTTAGTTTAACAAAACTTGGAATTAAAAATTATAAATGTTTGTTTTACTTCATCAAAAATTATAAATATTTTAGTCTTTGTTTTATCTCATCAATTTTCAAGGTTGACGAAAACTGCTATATAAACAGCAGCAAATTTAGTATTAGTTTGCCCAAAAATATCTACAAGAAGTTTAATCAAGATGTCGCGTTAACAAGTAACGTAAATACAAAACTTATTTTTATTTTATTCTTTTAAAATATAGTTAAACCATAAGTACCCGTATGGGAGAAGAAGGTTTAATTTAAAAAGTACAATATCGTTCGTTTTGGGAGATTCACAGTTTTTACTGTAATCTATTAACTCGTACGAAATATTGTTTTGTGTTTTGTTCTGTCATCAAGAATTGAATTATTATTATTATTTTTGACTTGTTGATTTTGTTATTTGAAATAAAGTTTCATAAAAGAATTTGTGTTTATTATTCATATATTTATGTTGGAAGTCCCTTCTGATTAATTGGAGTCAGATCAAAGATTAAAGATTATTGATTAAGAATTATTGATTAAAGATTATTGATTAAAGAATAAAGAATAGAGATTTACGATTAAAGATAAAGATTTAAGATTTGTGTTTTAAAAAGTAAACAATTGAATATTAAAAGATAATTTTAATATCCAAACATTTGTAGCATGAGATAAATGGCAATAATGTTTTTTTATTGAATTATTTTATTAATTTTTATTGCAGAGAATATACAGCGAAATGTATAATTTTTAAATCGTTTATTTAATAGAAATTATAAAATTAATTTTTAGCATTTTAATTTATTTTTATAGCATTTAAATGGTACCTTTTAAAAGATAATCACGAAAATTTAGCCTTTTTAATGTTTAATCACAAATCAAAATTCATAATGCCACAAAATTCACATATCATAACAATACTAAACATCTAATTGAGTTTTTTAAACAAATTCAAATCTTAAATATTTTTTTCAATATATAAATGCACCATTTATATTTTTAATTCTAGAAATTGAAAGTTAGCTATATTGAAAATTTGCGCTGTTTTTTTATGAATGTACAAATTTATGATGATTTCAATTTCTACTTTCAATGTTGAAAGTAATTTCTACTTTCAATGTTTAAAAACTTAGTTGAGAGTGTCCTTTGAACCTTGACTTTTTGGAAATTGGAGATACTGCTCGTCATTTTTGCAAACGAATTTAACAGCACGCTTATAGAGTAATATTACTGAGCAAAGGAAAACTTGTGAATGTAACTTAATTATAAATGATTTCGAAATTCTGTGCAAGCATTTTAAAAATTATTGGGAGAGGATGTTTTGTGAAGCATTGTTAATAAAATCTCGCGATCCCTAAATGAATGTTTAAACGGCACTCTCCACTAGTTTGTTAAGCATTTTCGATTAATTTTACGTAGAATACAAAATTATCAATTTCACATACACAGTGGGGGAAATTGAAGTAAAGACACCATGTCGAAAACATGTATTTCCATAATAATGAATGGAAAAATACTAAATGCAGTAACAATGAAGGTATAATAACAATAGTAGAGGGACAGCATTGTGAACAAGGAATCCACTGTTCTGGATGACAGATTTCAGTCTCCATGGCATTGAGAATATTAAACTCTGGCAGTATGGTAGTGTTATTTCATTATTATTTCATTAAATTAAAAAATAACAATAATTAAGAATACAGTAATTAAATAATTGAACTATCACTTTTATATGGTTTCGTAGTGGTAGTTCAATTTGAATTGGCAATGCAGTTTTATCATTCTTTATTTTATTTCAAATCGATTAAATTTGAAACTGGGAGAGAAAATATGTGTGTAAAATGAAATTAAATATGATTGATCGATTTTTGTTTTGTGAATGTGTGTGTATGAATGTTAAATAAAATAATTGAGTGAGTAATCGTGTCTGTATGTGTAAATTATGTAACGGTGCATGTGAGTGTTTTTTATTTTGTTAAATGTGTATGTGACTTAATTATTGTCACAATTTTCAAGTGAACCGCCCTACCCATACGAACGTACGCGATACGGCCGCTATATTATCGCCCGGACGCAACAAACCGTATCCCGTACGTTCAGGCACAAAAAACTATATTCGAAGCCCACGGAACGTTCGTGATACGTTCGCTCTAAAAAAATCGCTCTGTAGCAGTGAGGTCCTTATCCAGTATCCTCTCACCCCGAAAAGTCATAAATCACGAGCCTTTTGAACACCAACAATATTTTTTTATGAATTGAGATTATGTTGATAGATATATTACATTCAATACAAAATATATTAGCTAAAATATTCAATAGATTATTATTACAAGAATTATTCGGCGACATCTTATGTTGAGAACTTCTGACTTGCAAAGGATACAAAAAAGGGTCATAAATCAGTCTATTGAGTAAAAGTTTTTTCTGGTATATTGTAAACAAGTATTATTATTTCAAAATATAATGAAAAAAAAACCCGATGTTTTTTTACCTACTTTTTGAATAATAACCCAGAGGTAGGGCGGTTAATAAATGAGTTTAAATGTATCAAAGAATTAATTAAGTTACGAGTGTGTTTCGTGTCGTTTAAAAAATTGATTCTCTTGTTTTTTTTGAAAAGTTGATTTTCAATTGTGTTAACAAAAAACAAATTTTGATCAAGATATAAAATAATGTCGGCCTTGAATTTGTTTTAATAAAACGTCCGTAAACATTTTTGAACTGAAAATCAATCTTTTTTAAAAAAATGGTACTGAAAGTTATTTTTGAGTTTCCGGATCGATTTTGAAACATTTGCGAAACTAGAAGATCTGCGTGGTCGGCAAAGTTATGGGATATGATGGGCACAAACTCGTGATTAAATCTACCGATAGAGATTGTAAAATAATCGGATTCGATTTCTATAATGAAGTCAGTCGTTATCGGTTGTGAGAACGAAATTCATGTTGTCAATAAAGAAAATTTCTACAATTTAAATAGACATAATTTAGAGGCACGATTTCCGCAAGAATTATTATTCTTTTTATATTTTCCCCTTCTTTTTATTAGCTTACTTTCTATATAGGTATATATATATATATATATATATGTATCCATGAGATTTAGAAACCTAATTTTGAAGGCTTTTTACTCCATCAATTTTCTCCAATCTTTGCACACTTACTCATTCTCGATGACAATAAATGAATATGTAAAAATTTGATCGAAAAAAATTTTTTAAGATCCAAAAATGGGAAAAAAACGGAAAATTCGGAGTTCCCGATCAATATTAATTGCAAAATATCTACTTATAAATTATAAGTAGTTTATATTAATTTTTATTGTTTTTTTTAATTTAAATTTTAAAAACTTTGTTGGAAAAGTAGAATTCTGTCTGAGTAAAGAATAGATATAAAAAATTTAATTTTTTGATTTACTAATTAATCTTTATATAT
>MQRK01221547.1:86679-103065 GCA_001938485.1 Girardia tigrina
TATATATATATATATCAATTAAAATCTAAAGTCAAAAAATAAAAATATAGTTATTAAAAATGTCAAGCTTTAAGAAATGCCTAATTACAATTAAAATATCTCATTTCATCTATGTGTCGAATTGTCTCTTCATCACTTTAAAACGGCGTTTGTATTGTTTTATAAAAAAATCGTCATTATTTTTAAAATTCATTATTATTTAATATCATTAATGATATTGATTTTTGACTTCCAGTCGAGCCCAGAGTATAAAGAATTTAACATGGGAGCAGCAAGCTTTTGGGATTCTTTTGGTATCTCTCTATCGGGATTAATTTCTTTCTTCATTCATCCTATTTTGTGTCGAAAATTTTCCAAGTGATATTGGGATACCACTTGACTTTATATTGAATTTGTAACTTTTAATAAAATAATTGTGAAACATTTGATGCAGAGTATTTTAATCGTGTAACAGATTTGTTTTTTTTGTATTACATTTTCAAAAATAAATAGTGTGAGATCTTTGTACCAATGGAATAACGAAAACGAATAACTAATTAATTTTTATTTTGCCAGAATCAATATTACATTAACCTGGGATTATCAAAACACTGTGTCAATTTAAATAAACACGATTATATATCTCCCTCAGATTCGGAAGAATCTAACTCATCATAGGATACATAATCTAAGGATGGTTAAGGACTACAACATTGTATTTTAAACGGAAATCTATCACAGATTATTGAAGTCCGATACATGATAATTTGAATCAACCAATAAGTGTTATAATTAAGAAATTAAAAGTCAATGATTGTGGGAATTTAATAAGATCAGTATTAAGAACATTTAAACAAGTCTCGTTTAAATCTTTATTGCAATTAAATTTAGAGTTATTACAACTCTCAGAAAGTCTTTCATCGTTTGTCATCATTCTAATTGGTTTTCTTATTTCTGTTTTTAATCATGATTATTCGAACAATTTTTCCAAGTTATTTTTTAAAATATTTAACCTCTAAAAAATAGTTCGTTAGCCCCAAGAAACTTCTTAAATGTTTAATGCATGAAGAATTTTGAAATTTGTCGATTGCTTCAATTTTCATTTTATCCGTCTCTATATCATCTTTGCTCACGACGTATCCTAAAAATTTTGTCTTTTCTACCATGAATTAACACTTTTCAGGGTTTATCCGAAGGCCCGATTCTTTAATCTTTTGAAATATGTGTTCGACTCGTCTGAAATGTTCTTCTTTGTCTTTTGCGAAGATTAGAATAACGTCCAGGTATACAACTGCTTCTTTCCAGTTTAATTCTCCTAACACTCTTGTCATTAGTTCTTGAAATGTTGCTGGGGCAGCTGCAATTCCGAATGGTATTCTTTTAAAACAATATTGGCCGTTCTTTGTCGAAAATGCAGTTTTTAATTTTGAATCGTTTTCCAATTCAACTTGATGATATGCACTCCCCAAGTCGATCGTGCTGAAGTATTTCACTCCATTTAATGTATTTATCATTTCTTCTACATTTGGCATTGGAAATGCTGGTCTGATTGTGACTTTATTTAATTGTCGAAAATCAACACATACTCGGATATCCTGTTTGTCTTTTTACCATACGCATACTAGCGGAAAATTCCACGGCGAACTGCATTTTTCAATGATATCATTTTCCTCGTAATTCTTGATAATATCATCTATTTTTTTCTCAAAGTGTTTTGGTTGTCGGCATGGTTTTACCAACATTGGTTCTCCTTGCGTTTCAATTTTATGCTTAGTTAGTGTGGTCTTCCCGATATCCCATTTGTCCGCCATAAATATCGTTTTATATTCTATGAGTAATTTCATTAATGGTTCATCTATCTTATCTGTGTATATTTCCCTTATTCTTTTAAGTCTGTCTCCATCAGTTAAAGTATCGCGTATTACCAGCACTCCTTCGTTGTATCCTGTTTCTTTCTTTAGTTTTATGCTGAATTTATTTAATAAATCCATTCCTGCAATCATTTCGGATTCTAAATCTTTTACTACAAAAAAGTTCACTGTTTTCTGTATCCTTTCAATCTTAATCTTTAGTTGTACTATTCCGTAATTTACTAGTTCCGCATCGTTAGCACAGTGTATACGTCTTTTTGTCTCCTTTATTTTGATATTTTCTATATTTTTGAGCATATCTATTTTAATTACATTGACTCGTGCTCCTGTATCTAATAGACATCGTACTTTTTATTCTTTATTTGAAATTCTATACTAGGTCTCCCTTTCAGTTCTTCATTTTAAACTTTGATATTTTCATTATCTCTGTGCTTCTTTCTTCATCTTTTTCTGTGATCAAACTGTCACATTTATCATTGTGTATTTCGTTTTCACCATCTAATAAACACAATTCCTGAGGAATATTTTCAACAGCATCCCATACACAACATACGTCATCATACAAACAATCATTCATACAGTCAAACATACACATACATTCGTTTCTTAGTGAAGTGCACTGATCACTTCTCCCTGTGATCGTGCCTCCTCGTTTCCCTGTTCGTCTCTGAAATTTTTCTTGTTTGTAATATTTTCTCTTCTTGTTAGACTTCCTCTTTTATTCGATCTATCCGACATTCTTTCCCACTCGTCATCGAAATCTTCTAATTCTGCTACTTGGTCTCTTCTATTCGTATATCCCATCCGACCTCTGTTCTGTGTGTTTGTGTATTCTTTTCGTTCATTTCTTCCATTCCTTGTATCTCCTCTTCAAGATTGTTCGCGTTCTCTAAATCTGTTTGGATTCTCATAACATTGTTTTCTTACATGCCCCTTCTTATTACAATGGTTGCATTTAACATTTGGACATTCCCGTCTCACATGTCCTTTTTCATGGCAGGCCCGACATATGATCCGTCTCGCATTAAAATTTCTTCTTGGTTCTTCGTTCTTTCTCTCTTCGCATCTTGGTCTCGGTCTTCTTGTTCTATATTCTACTTTCTTCCATTCTTTATTTTCCTTTGTCGTGTATGCGTCCACTCTTATATTCCTGTCTTTCAGCTCAAATTCTTAAATTTTCTCCTGGATATTTTTTATATCTTCTGCTTTTGTGGCATTTCTAAGAGTCATTTCTCTTCTTACTTTTCTGTCTTCGATGGCAGTGGCATACGCTAGATGTGAAAGTTCCTTTTTTCCTAGTTTTTTCTCACCTAGTTTTTCCACTAGTTCATCAATCTTTTTAAATACTTCTGGTGGATTTTTATCCCCGATTCTACTCTCTATAAGCTCCTTCATTATCTCTAAAATATTCTTCTCTTTCGAGAACGCACTTCTCATTCTTGTTTCCCAGCTGCCTCCTTGTGTTTTCTCATATTTGTTTATCGCTTCTGGGGTCATGAATGCTGTAACTAATATTGTTTTTCTTTCTTCCTTAAATCCCAAAATCTTTGAATATCTCTCAAAGCTTATTAGAAATTCTTCTAATTTTGCTTCTGACCCATCGAATGTCTCCGGTCCCTTGATAATTGGTGTCACGTGGTCGTGTGTCACCATATTAAGAACATTTAAACAAGTCTCGTTCGAATCTTTATTGCAATTAAATTTAGAGTCATTACAACTCTCAGAATGTCTTTCATCGTTTGTCATCATTCTAATTGGTTTTCTTATTTCTGTTTTTAATCATGATTATTCGAACAATTTTTTAAGTTATTTTTTAAAATATTTAACCTCTAAAAAATATTAATTTTTACCATTTCTCAATAAATCCCAAAATAATAAAAATGACATCAAATTATTAAAAATGTATTTAATTTAAATTTTACTAAAAATTACTAAACTTAATTTTAATTCTGAAATTGAATATATGAACTTATAAAATGATTATTTTAATTATGTTCGAATAGTCAATCACTTTAAATTTAATAAAAAAAACCAATTTCCATCTGGGTGGGAGAATCACCATTCTAAATTCAACATACTTAAATCAACATACAGCATCCATACATTTACACATTCAAACAATTTAAAATATTCCTCACAATCAGTGAAGAACAAAGCTACATCCCATGTTTGGTGCGATGAGAGTAAATTAACTTTAGGGGTCTGTTTAGATATCGCTAAACAAAGAATCGAGGGCGCCTCAGGGCTCTCTTAGGTCATTGACTGTCAGCATATTAACTTCACAGAGCTAATAGCGGCAGTTAAGGAAGTAAATTTAGCAAGGGATTGGGGATTCTCTGTTATTGAACTAAGGCTTGATAGTCAAGTCGTGTGTGGTGGATATCAAATGTGATTGGGGAAACTCAAATTATCAGAATTAAGGCCGATTTTAAATTATTAATTTGTAGAAAGCTAAATTTTTTAACAGATCTAATCTGTTAAATGTCTGTTGTCGGGAGTTCGAATCTACGGTGGCGCGAAGCAAGACGTTTTGGCGCAGGTCGTTTTGGTACGAAGTCGCTTTGGCGCGAGGTCATTTTGGTGCAAAGCCGTTTTGGTACGAGGTCGTTTTGGCGCTGTGTCAACTTTTCCCACCCTAACCCATTTTTTGCGTTTATAAAAAATCTGTTTTCTACAGATGGATACTCAAAAAAACATTTTTTATTAAATCAAAATTCCGTGATTATTATTAGTCCATCAAAAAATTATGCGCGATTACTCTAAGGTACTCTGATGTTTCGTTCTCTGTAAGTCCCAACAATTGTTCTGATTCTGGCATCTGAAGCGACTTATTTTCCGCGCTTTACACGCGGCTGATCTCCACGAACGAATTGCTCATATATAAGGTCACATCCTTTTTGAACACCTCGAATGCCGTCTATAAATTTCCAAATGCTTGGTTAATCCACCCGAATTCGGCTTGCAATCTTCGAGGTGCTGCTTCCACATAGTTGTTGGTTCGATCCTCTCCATTCACTGTTCTCTCGTAGACAGACCACATATGAGAAGGAAATAATGCACAACGTCGAGTCTGGTTACGATTTTGACGTCCAATGTAGACATGCTCAAACCAATTTATTATTGGTGTGAGGTCCTCCATAATTTCGCTTTCCAGTACCTCCAAAGCATCATCAAGGTCTTAGATTGGAATAAAGGAGAGAACGACAATCATTCTGGCAGACAAAGCGAATTCGGGATCGATGTTATATATGATGTTATATAACATATATATATATATATATATATATATATATATATATATATATATCTTGGCTGTCGGGATTTTGGCCCGATCCCATATATATAACCTAAAAAATCACAGCGACAAAAGCAAAGCGATTGTCATTCAAATCTTCTTTGACAGCTCTTGATTTGAATTTGGATTTTGAGGTTGGAGATGAAGAATTGAAATATAATAACGATTGTTGTGATTTTAAGATTGCATTTCAAATTTGGTAATATTGTATTTATTATTCGTCTATGTAATTTATTTTTGTTGTCTTCAACAATACTTTTTATAATTTGTATACTTTTACATTTTTTTGTGATTGATTGCATGTGAATTTTATTCATAAAAAACTAATGTAAATAATTACAAAGAAAATAATGAACAATATGAAATGTGTTTTAATCAAAAAAACTAAAAGTTGTTTTCACAAATTTTAAAAATGAATTATACATCTTTTCTTACGAATAAAAATTTTTGAAATGTGCTATTTTTCTTATCACTAAGACTTTCATATTTTATAAATCGATTGTCGAAGTGTTCAGCAAATTTGACAATTCTGCTTTTAAAAGAGTAGAAGTTCAAGTGTTTGTCGGTCATCGATGTTGTAACAACATGGCCGACAGCTATCAATCTTCATTAATTTTTCGTTACGTATTTTTCAACAAATATCTTTTTAGAAAAAGTTTTGTAATTAATTTGCATTAGAAAACTTGATATTATAATATTTTAAAATTATTAATCCAGTGGATTCATAATTTAAATTTTTTCAATATCTATAAATTTTTGATTTAAAATCTAAAAATTTTAATTTACTTTGTCATATAAATTTCATTTATTTTGTTTTTAGAAATATAAGAATTTTGGATATTTATTATCGATTAACGCTATTAAAATAATACAATTATTACAACATATTGTGTAAATATCTTTACTCACCTAATATCAATGAATGTCTCTTGTGATGTTAAAATAATAAATTCAAAAATATTCTTTTCTTCGAAAAACCTCATTATCAGTTGCTTTACATCCTTATGATTAGTAATAATCAGTAAAATTTGTTTTACATAAAACAAATGTAACTTCTTTTTACCACCAGCAAACCTTGCAACAATAGCCTCGGTAAATATCTAATTTACTAAATTCCACGCATGGAGCAAATGACATTTTCATCATAACCTTCACATTTTTATTATTTTTTAGGGTATTTTTGAAAACAATTTTTTGATTTGATGACGATAACTTTTCACGCTTAATAAATGGGGGATGAGAGTAAGGGGATTCAAAATTCTGCACGGTAACGAAATACATTCACAAATTCTTTTTATCAAATTCAACAGATTGACAAAAACAAAAATGTTTAATATTTTTAAAATTATCAAAAAACATCAAATACAAAAATTGATTTTTGGATTAAAACAAGAATATTTCGTGAATTTTCTTTCATTCACCTATTGTTCCTAGGTAAACACATTCTACTTTTCAATGAGAATATTAAAACCATTAATTAATTTTATACATTGCAAATATGGAATTATTTCATTCATCTTAAGAAAAATATGTCTCATTCTGATAGATCATAAGGATAATTAACACAATTATTAAGATATTAATAACAGTTAGTAAGTAGAAAGTTGGGGCGTAACAACTGCTTGGGTCGGACCCAACCAGATTATGAGACCTCGGGTCAGCCCACATATAAGACCTTACCAGAATGAGCCCAATATGTAGAAGATAGTGATGAAGAGTAGAGGAAATTGTTGGTATTAGATTCAAACCAAATTGCAAATCATAAACTTCCAAAAATGTCCATGAGATTATTCATTTCAGTGCTCATCTCTCTTTACAAGACTGCTTTGATTTGTCTAAGATCATTGGTCGCAGTTTTACCTACTTTCTTCATTGTCTGAGAAATATATTAGTGCAAACATCCCATCAGTCCTTGCACTCTAATACACTACGAGAATATCATTTCCTCTTCTCGTGACTGTCTTGTTTACTGTCATGTGACTGGGCGAGGAAAGATTCATTATCTCATGCACTGATTTTCATGTAGAATGTCCGTTGTGTCCTCATCAATTCATTCGTCGTGAATGATTTATGTCGATGGGCGAGGATGCCCTAAAACTTACCATTGTGCATATGTGAAGGCTTTATTTTAAATTGAGAAAAACACAAAGATAAAGTGTTTTGCGTTTTGAGGAAAGTGTAAATTGTAGTTTGTTGGAAAAATCTGTGAATTGTGTTTAATTAAAGAATTTTGAATTGAATTGAATTGTGGAAAGAAAGCATGTGATTTTGAATTGTGATTAACATTATATATGTAAATTAAAGGAAAATTTATTATGGTGGTTTTTATATGAAAAATTAGTTTTTAGATTTAATTGAGAATTTGTTTGTGTGATTGCTTTTTGTGGTTTGTTTAAAAAAAGGAAAAATAATTTGTAAGAGATTTTTAAATATTGATTTTAAATAAATGGTTTAAGATTGTATATTCTAATTTAAATTTATTCTACAAATTGCGAATAATTTGTTTGTCATCAATCGAATATTGATCGTTTCATTCATATAAATCAACCATATCGAAATTTTCCAATCATAAAACTCGTGAATTTAATCTAATTTTCATACACGACTTCTTATTTCATTCATTCCTCATCGAAACAACAATGAAATGAGTTGGGTTTTGGTTTAGTGAAAATAAAGAAAAAACGTTTAGAATTGGAAAAATTCTCAAAAAAAATACAAATCGGATGATTTAGTTTTTGTTCAAATTGATCTCAATTATGATATGGAACAGAACTAATTGTTCACAAATTTATTGACCTGTTCACTAAATTTAATGGCTGTAAGAAATCAAGTCTAGGAATAAGTAATTTCAAGGAATATTTCGATAATCACAAAGATCTGATTTTACTTGATCCAATGGAAACGATTCCACCAATGATGTACCGATTAAAACAAAATGTTCTCACCAACAAAGTAGTTCAACATCCAAATTTACGAAAACATGTTTTTGCACCAAACTTTTGCCGATTTGATTCTAATAATATCCCGAAGTTCCCTCACCATAGCCACAGCGCTGCAGCCACGCTCATGCACTGGCTCTGCGACCAAAAAGTATACTGTCTGGAAAAGATTACATGTGCACATTTACAAAACATAGTGCCTTCACATGAATTTTATATTACTGTATGATTAGAGGCATATTATTCATTCTCATTTGAATGTCTCACATTAGCATTGTAGAGTCTTTGCTAATGAAAAAGGCTCTTGATTTTAGATACAAACTTTCATAATAATATTGGGTATTAAATTATCTTTGATTTAAATATTTACGTTTCAAAACACAAATCTTTATTCTTTAATCTTTAATCACTAATCTTTAATCTGAAATCTTTAATCTGACTCCAATTAATCAGGAAGGACTTCCAACATAAATATATAAACAATGAACACAAATTCCTTTACAAAACTTTATTTCAAATAACAAAATAACAATTCAAAAATAATAATAATAATAATTCAATTCTTGATGACAGAACACAAACAGAAAACAATATTTCGTACGAGTTAATAGATTACAGTAAAAACTGTGAATCTCCAAAACGAACGAATGTTTAAAATAAGCCTTCTTCTCCCATACGGGATACTTTTGGTTTTAAAATTAAAAGAATATTTAAAAAAGAATAGAATTAAAATGAAGTAAGCTTTTGCACTAATGTTGTTTCAGAGACTTCTTTAATTAAATTTCTTGTAAATACTTTTTGGGCAAACTAAAACTAAATTTGCTGCTGTTTATATAGCAGTTTTCATCAGCCTTGAAAATTGATGAAATAAAACAAAGACTAAAATATTTATAATTTTTGATGAAGTAAAATAAACATTTATAATTTTTAATTCCAAGTTTTGTTAAACTAAATTTATTTTGTTTGAAATTAATAATTTTACTAAAAGAATTATTTAAAATTTTTCCTTTATAAAATTTTATCAAGTGTTCACATGTATTTTTCGAAACCCTAACAATAAGAATAATGCCGTGAAGTTTTAATATGCATACACCGTGAATATTAGACTATACGTTAATGTTTGTGATAAACTGACAAGAGTGTGTTTCTTTGTGAATTAACCTTCACTGATGTAATATTTGCATGGCTTTTCTATGCACGTATTTATGTTCAAATTTTGTGAATCACATCACCTTCGTACGGTTAATTTTAATCAACACACAAACACACACGCAAACAGGTATAAACAAATATCGACAATATTTGAAATACCACATTTATATTTCTAACTATATTTATCATCACGGAATTTAATGACCTTAAAAATCAAAAAAAATGACTATTAATAATAATAATCATTGATAACAGAGTGGATGGCGCAGTGGTGTGACTGCGGCGGATTGGTGACTGTGGCAACTCTATTGGCAGAGGGGAAGAACAAAATAATATCTCACCCGGAAAGAGAGAAAAAAAGTCATTTTGTTGATTTTTAAGGTCATTAAATTCATCAGGTTTGCACATCTGGAAGCAATTTTATTGTTTAATATTTATTGCTTGTTTAAATAATCGAAAGTAAATGTGGTCAGTTTTAAAGTGAGATTAAATATATGCGAGATTCTTTTCTTATGAGTGATTTGAGTGGAATTGAATTATTTTGATCAAAAGTTTTCAAGTTGAATGTAAAATCAGCGGCAATATTAAAAGTAACTGATTTATCTGGTAATTGATATTATGAAATTCCGACCGACACGGTTGGTAAAAATAGTAAACCGAAAAGATATATTGGAGAACCAAAAAATTTCAATGCATTTAAAATAAAAATTGTTTTGGACTGGCGCTTGTTTTCGTTAAACAATTGTGTCGCACGATGATTTGCTCGCTGTCGAATTTATCGAATCGATTTTCGAAGATATAAACACTTCATCGAAAAATATCACAAAATATTTCTCTGAATCGAGTTTTAATTTGTATTTATTTGAATTGATTGGCGAGAATCTTTCGGATGAAATCGAATTAATTGAATCGAAACTCGAAATTCTCAACTCGTTGTTGGGGTATTGGGTAGATATTAGCAATTTCTGGTAAGAATATAGGTTTGATTCAAAACAAAAGAAATTATTAAAAACAAGGTATATTTATTTTATATAACAATTACAGAAAAGGTAAAATCTTAGGAACTTATTTAATTTTAACGTAGGCAGCGGGATAATATATCCTCACGACCTCTATAATTATAATTATGAAGTTCAATAAATGTTTCTAGAAAGGTCACTTTTAGTACCTTTTAATAATTCTTCAATTTGGAGCAAGTTGTAGTTTCGTTTTTTTTTCTCTCGGTAAAGATCTTGGTACCCGATATTTATATTGATCACAAATATTTCAAAGTTCAATGCGTGATAGAATTACAATCGACTAAATAGATCAGCGCGTGATAGAATTATAATTGACTTAGTAGACCAACGCGTTGATAATCTGTCAATGCACTTTAACTTTAATTGATATCGCCTTGAACTTAAAAATTCTTGTTTTTTAGCGCAATTTCCATACTGACAATTGCGATTATTAATTGGTTATTTCTGTGTGGATGTGTGTCCGCAGCTTTAAGTCGTATCTCCTCCTCAACGAAGCAATATCGAGGGCTAGTTCCAAAAGCAAATATGTTAAGCAAGTTCGGAGGATGATTGTGGGACAAAAAATTCCCGGAATTCCTTTATTGATTTCCTGGAAAAGCCAAAAAACCTCGAAAAAATGCAGTTTTTGGCCTATATCTCGGCAACCAGACCACTTAGCGACTTGAAACATTTACTAATCGATTCCTGCAATAATTTAGAACAATATTGCCGAAGAAAGTTTTCAAAAATATCCTTTCGTTCGGTCACAAATAATTAATCATAGTCAAATACTGATATAAACGTTTTAATATTTGGGCACCGAATAACATAAGGAAATTGCGCTTAAATTGTCACTAGACTTTTTATTAACTTGTTTGAACTTTAAAATAAAACTTTTTGTAGACCTCTTAATCTTTTCTTTCCTTTTTTATACCTTTCTAGCCTTTCTTTAATTAATTTATTTACGTTTTAATATTTAATGCTTTCCTTTTTATATAAACATTCTATTTTCTAACCTTTTTTTACTTATTTTCTTAATTCTTTTTGTTCTTATTATTTACATAATTTTATTAATAATTTTATAATAGGAGTAAATAATTCTTCTTATTTACTAATTAAAACAAATTTTAAAAATTAAAATTATATTGTAATTTATATACTCAACATCGTTATCACTCAACCCGCTAATTTCAATAATCTAAATGGATGCGCCAAACAAATGGCAGTTTATGCACGTTTCTTTAAACCTGATTTCGAGTATCTAATGGGCAGCCTGGCATTTATTCAGAATCCTGAGCGAATCAAACACTGGTATTCAGAGTTATTTCAAAAGATGCCGGTAGACGGTACGGATTATCACAATAATGATGAGAATGATTAGTCGATAGATTGTTCGTATGTCGGTGGTGGCGGCGGAAATAACGGTGCGAGATTCATGTTGGGAAACATTATTCGGTCTCTCTATTACCATCACAAAAATGTCACGACATGCAACAGCATTCTTACTTTAAAAATTTCTACTGAAGATCAACCTTTAGATTTTAAACTTTGTTTTTGTCTTACATAATTATTAGTTCATACCAGAAAGAATGAGACTTTTGAAATGCCAATATCATTTTTAACGAGCAATGTAAAAAAAACAACCCTGTCTAATACATTCATTCTTATCACCATTTTTCTTTATAACATTAGAGAGGCATTGTATCAGTTTTCCCATCTCAGATGATCATCGATCAGCAGAAATATTTTTCAGTTCTGATGTAATGAATTGATGTAACTCATCTGCAGATTGAAAATTGGTTTTGTGTCGCTGATCTTCTAAGTAAGGGTGAATAAAGCGATCCAAGATGTTATAATCAGGGGAATATGGTGATTGACGGAGCAAGGTAGCATTCTTGTTTGCGAGAAACATGGACGTCACTTTGGAAACATAAGGCCCCGTGTTATGTTGCACGAAAATAATGTTTCTCCAGTTGAGTGGAAACACATGTCGACTAAACTTCTTCTCCATATTAACAAGAAAAGTGACATATCACTCGCTATTCATGCTTTCTCTATCCTGCAGCAGTTCGCAATGATATTTTCCAGTGAAGGACACTGCGATGACAAACATGGTTTTTCTGTCAAACTGGCTACGCTTCACGACCTGAATGGGTTCACTGTGATCACCATCAGAGGAGACCCAGCAACGGTTGCTTCTTTTCTTGCTAACAGTTTTCATGTAAAACCACTTCTCATCCACCATCACAATATGTTCATGTTGGTGTTTGCTTTTCAAAATTTTCAACCATTCCTTTGCAGCAGTCACACGATTAACCTTTTGATCATTTGACAATGCATGAGGAACTTACAGGCAACAGACCGAAAGCCCAAATGGTCACTTACAATACGCTGAATGGTTCCATGGCTGAGGGATGCCTCATCTTCAATTTCATCAATGGTCACTGCACCATTGGTGTTAATAATTCCAGAGACCAACAGAATGTTTTCAGGGGTTGATTTTGTTGATTTTCTCCCACATTTTTCCCAAGCAAAAGAAGTCTTGCCATTGTCAAATTCAGTTATCCACCGATACACTGTAGATTCTCCATCACTGTCAGCACCATGAACAGAAATAATTTCCTGATAAATTTCACTTCCCGTTATGCCGAGTGAATAACGGGAGAAGGTATAGAAACGAAGATTTTTTCGATTTTCCGCCATCATACAGACAAATAAATCGACCAATATTCAAAAAGTATTCAATAAATATTTTCTGTCAATATTTTTTTAACTATTGCATATTTTACTCTTTATATGTTACTATATACTGCGCAAGTAATTTCCACCTTTACAAATCACAAACATAGAAATATAACATCATTCTCACACTTTCTGGTACGAACCAATATTTACTTTTTGCAATATTTTAAATTATTCAGCGAATCGAAAATTTTAACTAACTCCCCATATTGAGAACACAAAAAACAAGTCATGGCAGCATGATAACTCCCAGCCATTTATAGAAGCCCATACAAGAGAATTATTATCATATCGTAAGGTGAACACAAATCGCAAGTCTACATATAGCCCTGGCGTAAACAATTGCGGAAGGATGATCTTCAAAAATATGAAAAGTACCCTACAGCAAAAGAATTTTATGTTTTCTCAACAAGGGGCTGAAAATAAGTTACAATAATGTAAACTGATATCGCGTGATCAATGTGACACTGAAATCAATCGACTTATAGGCACTGGAGACTATGTTACATGGAAATAAACGATTTTGACTTTAAAATGTATACCTGGCTGATAGGATAAATTTCGTAAGACCAAGCATTAATCGTTTCTAATTATTCATATCACATAATTAAAATAATATTATTTAACATAATAATACAAAATTAGAGGACATCTTAAGTCTAATATACTTCATTATTCGTATTAATAGACAGAGTGATTTCTTAATAATGTTGTGAGTAATTTATAAAACTTATCAAACATACAAAAAGTTAAAAAATAATACTGATTTATGAAACTTTGAATTAAAATTTATAAAAAATAATGAAATTCTCTGTTGATAATTCAATGACTTATTCAAGAATCTTCTTTGATAACTGCCAAACGATTAAATGTCCGTTATGTTTTTCTGATTTTTTATTACCGGCTGAATATATTGGATATAAATGGTTCTCAGCTAAAATTGACACAAATTAACATTTTTTTATTCCAAGTCGAATATACCTAAACGAAAGTCCCTATATCCTTCTCCGCCCGACATAACAAGGTATCTACATTTGGCGGGAAGAGAATCACTTTTGCTATTGTTTGAATTTTCCTCAGATTGGTTTTCGTTTACTTTAACTTCATTTGCTCGAACAGATACAAAAAATTTGATTGCGTCACGATGACCATGATAACTCAACTTAAAAATTAAAAAGCAATAAGCAAGATTTTACAAGATTTTTCAACTTTGAAATACATCAGCTTATTTTAATCAAACACATTTCCGATCATTAATTTGTAAAGCAATTCTAAATTTATTCTACTCATGAAATTTCACTGGTTTATCATACCACATTGTGCTTTATATAAGAACCCAACCTTATTCAGAAAGCAATTGCATGAATGCATTATTTTTAACACAAAAAGATATAATTTCTCAACTTAAATCCCTTTTCTTTTCACACCCTCAGAAAACGATCGTATGAAGATGTTAGGTGAGCATTAATCAGGGAAAGTCTCCGCAATAACCCTAAAGGCGCTGTTGGACTGAACCTGTTTTTCACAGAAATGTTTCATTAGATGTCTAAGGATCCAAAAATTGGTCGGTGACAAATGAAGACTGATGGGTGATTCACAAGAGAGTGGCTAGTAGCTCAAATTGTGGTTTGACAAACACTTGCTGTGTATTTCATGGCGCATTGTCTTTCAAGATCAATAATGGAAAAGTCATGTGAATGATGATATCATTTTGATACTAGAACACGGAAAGTATCATTATTGTCTATGACTTATTCCTGTCCACATTGCTAAAGACGGCTTCTTTTAAGATGATTTCCCCTTTGTCAACTTACATTTGATTTCAGTCAAGTGCATGAGAAGTTTGTTTTTATCTTCAGTAATTAAATTTACTTTGTTTCTTCAGAAATTCGATATGGAAGAAATATCATGAATTTTTAATTTTGCATTGAATAGATGGAAGTTCATAACCAACACGTTTCTTTAAATAAACACATCAGAGAATTCCTAACCCTTTGATGATAGACCCCGGTTATTTCGAAGATTGTGAATATTAGGTAAGTACTAACCATTTCTGAATCTTAAAAAACGGTTAGAAGTCATCGTGGTTTTACAAATTTATGATCAAAAATGTACTTTATTAAAATAGACTGACCATAATTGTAAGCAAGTAATAAATATAGGAATATTAAAGTATTAAATTCTGGTGTCTTTAAAATTTGAAATTATATATTAAAACATACTTTAGTGTGACTGGAACAACTTGTTTCATTATGTCAAAATCTTTTACTGACTAATCATAGCTTTCTAATAACGAATTACTAGACAAATAACGTTGACAAGGCAAAAGACAGAATGAAATAAGTCGTGATAATCTTTTTATAAAAAACTTCTAAACAATATATTGATCAAGGTCTTCAATATAATTATTGCTCAATGGATTGATCTATGTTTATTTTTTCCATCTGATTCGGTCCGTTAATACGGTGGTCATAAGAAAGATAATGAAATCCGTTATTATTGTTCGTCATACCATCAGATACTTTGTCCGAATAATCACTTTCCATTTTAAAACTCTCAACTATAGGCGACTGTCATTCATTTTTAACGAAATTCAATAGGGCGTTCAACCAATTTTGTTGAATTTGAGCGGTGGAAAAATCTATTGTTTTAAAATTGATGATCATTTTGTCAAACTGATCAATGTACAGAGTCGAATTAAAGGCGCTGTTTTCAGAGAAACGAGATCAAAAGTTAAAGTAATTTGATTTATTTCTTTGGTGAGTTTTGCTGTCAATCTTGTTTCACTTTTTTATCATTGTCACCATCACCGACATCGAGTTCGACACGTTGAGCTGTTTGACCATTTCCTTATTTTGGCGAGAATTTATCTGCACATTCAACGAGTCCATCACGCTCGATGCCGTTGTTGCCGGTCTGATCACCCCCCCTTTTTACAATCAATCAATTTAATTTACTTTCTTTTATTTCTATTATTTTCTTAATTCATCATATCCATATATATATATAATCAACAAAGACGAATCAAAACAAATTAAAGCGATAAAAATTATCAGCGATCGTCATTTATATATATCATATATGTTTCTCCATTTGAATTTGAGTCTTGAAGAGATTCGGAATGAACATTTGAATTTAGATTTTCAATATAATAATGATAATAACATGTTGAAATGGTGGTCTCCGGATCGAGCGTTCAAGACCAACAACTCGTACTAGTGCGGAAAATTGTCGCTCGGCGGAACGGATCGGCCAGTCTAGTGCCGACCAGGCAGCGATTGGACCCGGCTGACAGTGGTCGGTGTACCGCTAAGTAATGGTCTCTCCTCCGAATAGGCATGGCTTCGCGTACCGCGTCCCCGTTGCTGTGATTGCCGAAGTAGGGGAAAAATGGGGATTCACCAGCAGAC